>JBBPDH010000104.1:5738172-5743172 GCA_037974565.1 Clupeocharax schoutedeni
CTGGCTAGGTATGTGGGAGCTAATCCATTTAAAGCCTTGTAGGCAAGTAGTAATATTTTGTAGTTTATTCTAAGCTGCACATGTACATAATTAACATGTACATAACAAAATCAAGATCATTAATCATGCATTGAAATATCTACACTAACTGTGTAGATATTTATGTGTTTCTGGTGTTTTTTTTTCATATTTTCTCGGATTCAACAGTCTTGGTGAATTTCACTCACTCTAGTATAATGTCTAATTTTTAATGTGAACATTTAAAAATTCTATATATGTTTTTTTCAGCTCTCTGTGTCTCCAACTGCCCTGATTTAGTTAGTTGCTTTACAATGTCATCGTTTATTTTTATAACAATGGGAACAAATCTAAGCTTGGTTTGCGGGATGTTGGCCAGCAGCCATGTCGCTTTGCAGCTTGTGGCTTAATCGCACGAATCTTCTTCTCCCATTGGAAATGACGGGTTACTTGTCACCATGTCACTTGCTAGTGTGAAGGCACGGCAAGGCTGAGAGAACATCCTCTTCACATCTGCAAGGCATCACGTGTGTGAATGAGACTGGGGCCTCCTGATCCAAACGGAACAGTCTGATGATGTAAATCTCTGGCTTGATTTGCAGGCTTTGGCAGCAGTTCAGTTTGGAACTCTTCTCCTTTAGGGCTTCAGCCGCCACTCAGCTGAGCTAATCCAGCTGCAGGGGACGGAAATAAATATGCATTAATGTTGCTGCTGTGGAAATAAAAGTCATTAACACAACGGCAAATGGATTTTTTGAGAATTGATGTTGACTGTGGAAAAATACAACAGAGAAGGGCCCTATACATTAGAAGACAAATGGGTCTCAGAAGAAACTTTACTCTTGTACACATTTTATATTATTGACAAAGGGGGAAAAGGAGAATTTTTGTCAATGTTTTTGTAAAATATGATTTATATGACTTGAAATGTGATTCATTATAAATGATTGTGCAATTATACATTCAATTATGCCAGATGGAAATAGCATTGTACTGAATATGACTGCTTTTGGTTACAATAACCTATAGCTGAGTTAAATTCACTCACAATAGTGCAATAGCGTAGAACATCAAAGTCACTGACTTTTTTGTCTTTTTTAGTTTGGCACTGGAGATAAGAGGCGAACCAAAAACTGAAATCATCCCCAGACCACAACACTCAAAGCTTTTCTCAACCCACTCAAACCACATCTAACTCTTCATTGATGTGCAGTAGACTTGTTGATGTAGTTTAAGAGACAGTATGAGTGGGATGTATCTGTGTTTGTCAAAACTTTTGTACGCATGGCTATTAGCCACCCACCACTTATATAAGTGGTTTATTATAAGTGGTTTATTACTGGCAAAGTGTTGACATGTTGAACAATAGTAAAGAAAATGTGCTTTGGACAGGAAAAATAAAACCTGCATTTTTCACAGCATTTTCTACAAGTGCCCAATAAAGAATGCAAGGTCATAACATGCATCTGTTAATGCCATTAAATTGCAAGTTCTATTGGTTACTAGTTCCCCTTAGTCCCTTCCCTTTGGTTGTGTAGGTTTTTCTCCATAGCTCATACACTAGGCACCAACGTGCAGAACATCTCCAGTTATCTAATGCCCATAACGCAGGCACTAAAAATGCCATTAGCACAAGCAGAGAAGGCCACACTTCAGAATTGTAGGGACACTGTTAGCAGCATAGCATTCATAAACGACAATTAATAAGCTATGACTCAATCATAAGCATGGCCCCAGTTGTGGCATATTAGGCTACTGGGGACTGGAAAGCACTTAACTGCGGCTATTTGAGCTCCATTTAGATGGAGAGAGTTCCTGCTGAGGCTTTATGTGCTGTCGGCAGCAAGAGAGGAGAAAGGAAGTAAAAGGCGAATGGAAGGAGGTCAGAGCGTACAACAATAGGCCTGAGTTTTACATGCTTCACGGCTGGCTGATTAGTTGAACGGACCGGAGCAGGCGAGGGGGGATCAATGCTTATCAGGCCGCTGTTTTTCGAATGCAAGCTTTTTTCTTCAAGCTCTGCTGTTTATCCCGCTATTGAGTGAAGGGGCCATGAAAAAAAAAAAGAAAACAATTTCCTGAAAACTGTCTGCGTGGATGATTTAGACGCATATGATCAGCCAGAGATTGTGCTGGAGTGAGACAGAGCTGCTCGATAATATTGAGCTCTTTATAACAGTGTCACTCGCTGTAATGAAGAGTGACTGTCGCACGCCCCCCTCGCCTCCAGCCTGTGGATCGTATCTCCTCCAGCCCTGCTTCTCCAGCTCCAATTCACCAGGAGCTGATGACACTCTCTGCAGCTGCCACAGAAGAGATTGAAGTAGAGGTGTGTATTTGTCATGCTCTACAAGCCTATAAGATGTCATGTGATCTGAGGCCAAGGGTGTAACTGTTAATTCATGAAAGAGGGGAATGGATTAGTAATAATATTTCATTTCACTTCCCGATACCAACAACTAACAAGGCAGGGAAACTGAAGCCTTTTTCTAATGCAAAGGTATTTGCTTACATGCATTTTAAAAATATGTATCAATTTCATATATTATAGTTATATATTTACTATTATATATAGTGCTGGGCCGTTATCGCTGTTAATGTGCTGCGTTAATGTGAGACTCTTATCCTGCGGTAAACAAAAAGTATCGTTGGGTTGGGAGCTGGGTCTATACTACGCAAGCTGTGATGACTTTGACTTTGATATTTTAGTGCGGATTTACTCTCTTTCTCTCTGTCTGTCTGTCTCTCTCTCTCTCTCTCGTTCGTGACTTTTCTGGATCGCGTCCGTTTTAAACATGTCTCTCTCTCTCTGTTTCTCTCTCTCTCTCTCTCTCGCGCTCTCTCTCTGTCTCTCTCTCGTTCGTGACTTTTCCGCAGTGTGCGGATCGTCTCTATCTCTCTCTCTCTCTCTCTCTCTCTCTCTCTCTCTCTCTCTCTCCCTACCTTACCCTTTCTCTCTGTCTCTCACTCTCTCTTAATCTCTCTGTCTCTCTCTCATTCCTGACTTTTCCGTTTTAAAACCTCGGATTAATAATTATAATATTTAATATTTTCTTTAAGTGTAATGTATTAAACTGTGTTCCAAATTAAATTAAAGTGATCTGGGAGAACATTTGGAGGCATTATTATGGTTTACACTACTAAAAATAGGCATTGGGATCATTTAGGGGAGGGGGTTTCAGACCTTCGGCAGAATTTAAATGAGCCATTTTAATCAAGATAAATCTAGATGAATTCCAAGATTACAATGCGATTAATCTACATAAAAAAAACACCTCTAATTATATATTTACATAGTTTCAATGCGACAAAACTTAAGATTTTGTGTCTTTTCTTGCTTAATTTCAAAACACTAGCTGCTAAATCAAAATGACCAAAATTGCCCACCATCAATGTGACAACAGCAGAGTATCTTATTTGTTGTTATAGAACTACAATCCCTGCAATGTCACCTAATTCACTGGAGTGCTGTAAACAAACTGATGACTCTTTTGAGCACTGTGTCCCATCCTGAGCATAGATGGCGCTACTTTGTGTGTGTGTGTGTGTGTGTGTGTGTGTGTGAGTGTTTGCGTATGTGTGTGTGAGAAAGAGCAAGAGTAGGTTAACGAAATGAGGTTTCATGGCCAAGCAGCTGTACACACAAGCCAATATCAATGTGGGCAATGTCCAGTAGTGGCTGGAGTGGTGTTAAGCCTGCTGCTCCTGAACTCTGGAGAAATAGAAATGTATTTTTTAAGTTGTAAATCACACTTCTTCAGATTCAGATGGATGAATCAGTGGTTGGCAGATACCAGGAGAATTCCACTTCAAGTCAAGTCAAATAGGTGTTTGTCATTTCAGCGATGTACTCAGTAGAGTGAAATAAAACAATGATCCTCTAGGAAAGAACAAAAACAGAACATCCCAAGACTACACAAGTTCAGGCAGGACAGGACCAAGGAATAACTGTACAAAATAGCAAGTAACATCAATAAAATTAGAGGATATTTAGTTGCATTTGAGGAGTAGGATTTTTTTGCATGGCAGAACAGTTTATTGTGTGTATGCAGAGTGACTGGAAGAAACAAAGCAGATCAGTGTGTGTGTGTGTGTGTGTGTGTGTTATGTACAGTTTGTAATTCAGTTCTGATTTAGAAGTCTGAAGGCCTGGGGATAGAAGCCGGTCTCCATCCTTGTAGTGAAGGTCTGATGCTGCCAGATGGATGGAGGAAAAAGAGGGTGTGGGAGGCGTGTGTGGGGTCATCCATAGTGCTGGGGGCTTTGTGGATGCAGTGTGTGGTGTAAATATCTGCAACAGAGGGGAGAGAGAACTTCGTGATCTTTTTAGTAGTCGTTACTATCCCCTGTATGCTCTTGCAATCTTTTGCAGCACAATTTTCATATTCCTATTTCCAGGATGCAGCTGCAGAAAAGGCTCTCTGTAGTTCCTCAAGAGAATGTTGTGAAGTCCAGGATCCAGTTGCAGTGGAAGGTGCTCAGATCCAGCAGTCTCAGATTTCCTATCAGATGCTGAGGAATAATAGTGTTGAAGTACAGTACTGTGCAAAAGTGTTAGGCACCTGCGAATATTATGCTTAAAAGCTGTTTAGTGCTGGACAGTGGTGTTAAGTTAATGTTAAAACTCTTACATTACAACAAATAAAAACAACATTAATACAGTAAATGGTGGGTTTGTGTGGGGCAAAAAGTTTGCTTAACCATTTCTAGACCTCTTTCGTCATGGAAGCCCCACTTGCGGCTCCATCAAATCCCTGCTTTAGCTCTTTTTACTACTTCAGATTAAATGTGGTGTGTTGAATGCTCATGCATGAATTACATTACAGTCTATGCATTGATATTTACCTCCTAGCACTGCAGGAGTTCAGTGTAAACTGTACAGTACGAATACAGGTTTACCTTTACATTTCGTTAAGAGTTTTAAATGAAATTAAAGTGTGAGCATATTTGGGGGCATATTTAGGCTTTGCGCTATAAAAATA
>JBBPDH010000104.1:5748172-5752764 GCA_037974565.1 Clupeocharax schoutedeni
AAATAAAAGGACACTTGGCTCATCACAACTTTGTCCCAGCAAGCTGAACCTACATTTCCCCAGCTATTCAATCAATTACTTTAAAACGCAGTATTATGAGATATGTGGTTTTATTTCGCCCTGGGGGTAATGTAAAATTATTAACAATTAATATTCCTAATGATTTGTTTCTCTGTTAATAGTCTCAATGGAAAGAGAGCCAACGAATTTCAAATTCAATCGCCGCATTCTTTAATTTGATCCAACTGTGTTCGCCTCATAAGGCTCCTGCGCCCTCTGGCACTGTGATTCCTCCAGTGTTTGCCTGCTTTATTTTAAATAAAGACTTGATTAATATTGCTTTTGTCCAAAGAAATTAACTACTTACCAAAATTGATTTCCCAGGTTGTTTTGCATTGGAACTATGTTTCTGAAGCAATGTATTCCACTTGTCAAAAGCCTCTGACTGGTTTAGATGATATTTGACTTGATAAATGTGCTTCATATTACAGTTTCAGTAATATGTTAGTGTAGGCACGGTTATATGGATATATCAGTAGTTTATAAGAAAATGTATATATGCATTTAACACAGCTGCAGCACTTATAAATAGGGATGCGCCGATTGATCACTCACACGTATTGCCAATTTCAAACCGTTCTTTTTTGAGGGGTTTATTTATTTATGTATTACATTTTATTAATTTAAATTTGTGAAAAAAAAATATGAAAAAATTATCTTTAAATTAAAGAAAAATAGATTTTTGTTTGTATTTGCTGTAGAGCTGCCACTATCATATGTCACTATTATAAAAGTAAACAGGGAAAGTAACTACCACGTTACATTAAAAAAAGTTGAAACCCATTTTTTTGTGTCGTTGTCGACTACATGCAGCAGCTCTAATTTTCTGTTATCTGGGGAAAAAATCGGTGTCGGAAAAATCGGTATCAGGGCCGTCACTGGGCCGTCATTCTTTGCAGTATCCGGGCCAGAGGGACATGGATTGTGTGGGCCGGATCCGGCCCAACAGAATGTTGCTAACTGGGGAGTTGATCGGCAAACGGGCGAGATCCTAAACTGCCGTTACCATGGTTACCACACAGTTAGGATAGGATTTTCAGGTTAGGAAACTTTCTGTGATACAGCCCCAGGTGTCTGTGCAGCAAGCACCGGTAGATGAGGCATCTAATGATTGTGTCCACCTGTGTCTAGTGAATGTTCATTAGTGTCCGTGTGATGTGATTGGATGGGTGGTTAAAACATGGCTGAGCCAGAGAGGCGGTGCGTAGAAGGACTATCCATCCCACGTTTGTGTAGCGGTGTGTATACACCTTTGAAAACGTATTACTGGCCAGCGCTGAAAGTCAGTAACCATACTTTGGATCGTTTGGCTCTCTCCGCCATCATCCCTCCATAAGCGCGAGCTCTCTCGTGTTGTGTGCGCGCGAGCTCTGTGTACTGCGGACAGACTACATTTCCTGCGTGAGATCGCAAATAACGGCAGTACAGGCGAATAACGAATATTATAAAAAGTTACAAAAGGCTGGTCAGGTAAATATCCTAGGTAACGTTAATTTAACAATAGTAAATAGGACATTTATTTATTTGTTTACTTCTCCAGTACCGACAGCAGAACCGTTAATGTCAGAGCTTATCGGTCCTCCGGTCTTTTATAATTAGGCACCGGGACCGATTAAGTACTATTATTTAATAGTATGTATTATTATTATTATTATTATTATTATTATTATTATTATTATTATTATTATTATATGCTATCTAGAGATGCCCAAGTGGCACACAGTCTAAAACACAGCAGTCTACTTGACACTTGTCAGAATTTTTGCGAGTTTCTATTTATACATACTCTTTGGTCTGTCTTGTCTGTTTGTGCCAGCGATGCCAGTGCCAGCTCTCCACTGGTGTGGGCAGCAAAGGCCTTCTAGAATCTTCCTTCGCTTCTGTTCCGTCTTGTGTTTATATTACACAAAGACTGAGCATAGGGAAAGTTTCTCTACATGCTAAACGCTATTCTGTGATCAGGAGACGCCTGTTCAACTCTAGTCTTTCCAAATTCTCCTCTCAGACGTCCCAGTGAAACTGCTGTTGTTCACTAGCTGCAGTCATTCAGCAGAATTTACTCCGCAGTCATGGCAGACCTGCTAACATTTTACTGTGCAAAAAATATAAATGATCATTGAATGTCCGTTTAACATACACAGTGCAAATCAATATATTGGCATATGCTCTCGGCCAGCTGCAGGAGGGCTACAAACGCACAAGAGGTACTGGAAATACTTGCTCTTGGTAGGAACTGCAGGCAAAGGAAATGCTTCCAATCACAGCCAAACAAGATGAGTCACTGTGTACAGCACTAGATCAGGCGCTGCTTCAGGTATAACAGTCAAATGAAAACAAAACAGAGCTGGAGCTTAGCAGTCAAACAGAAAATAGTCTTAGAAGCTTCCATAAGGCCTACTGGGGTGTGAAGAAGAGAACACCAGGTCCAGCCGCTGAGGTTTACCTAGTCTTCCATGGCAACGAGGCACTGTTTGGTGTACTTACTGTAGTCTCTGTTTAAAAGAGGAAGCAGCGCCTGATCTAGTGCTGTACACAGTGACTCATCTTGTAGACATGTTGGAAAATGGACACTAGATTCAGGTGTAGGCTGGGTTTTTCTTGGCAAAAAAAATAAATGCAGAGCAGGTAAATACCATTAGGTGAACCATCAAGAGGAGAAACCAAAAATATTACGGTAAATGTTCAAAAAACACTACATCTATGCATTTGCTTACAGGATGATGATGTGTAAAAGTACACATAATCAGGGGAAACACTTGAACCTGAAACCTGAACAGCAGTCAGTTTTGTTTTCAGAGCACGACAGTTTGTCTCACTGCCATAATAAGCTTTGATAAAATGGCAGAAAAAAAGAAATATTTTAAAATACATTCTTTAAATAATTAAATAGTGCTTGTGGTTACATCTACCACATAATGGTATAAGCTGTACAAGTAGCATTATTGTATAAAAAAAAATATGTTTACAGATGCTCCATATGCTCCATATGTCCTTCATACGCTTGTAAATTTGTATGAATGCATAGCTAAACAGGTTTCTTGTGATTTGTTGTTTCTATAATTATCATTCTAAAATGTGGACAATGGTAAAAACAAAGTCAAAGTCTTCTACACGGTGGTGTTGCCTAACTCAAATGTACTCTGCACAGACTTACTGCTTCCTGAAGTCTCACTCTGCAGCTCCAACTGTGCTGATTTCTTTGCTTCTCAGCATGGACACTGCGGTTCGTGTTCATTTGATGGTTTTCCAGGTAGTGCTGCACTGGCCCTGTCCTCTAAACACCCCCTTACCCAACCACCCCACCCCACCCCACCCCACCCCCTACCTCGGTATATCCGTACTTTGCCGCCCCGGCCTTGGCAGGAAAACTGGGTTCTTTAGCTCAGGCTGGTAATTACCATTCAGCAACGCTGCAGATACCACCTGTAAGGACACAGCGGCCGTCTTGCTGGGAGACAGTAGGAGGTGTCCTGTCGCCGCGGACTTAGTCGAAGGGGGCTTTTATTATCTATTAAAGAACAATGTGCTGCATCAGCATCTACACACAACTTTTACCGTCCATCACTACACACCTCACTACTGTATGTCCATTCACCTTGTAGACAGCGTTTCAACACCACCCATGACATTGGTTATGATAAGTGGCTAAGAAATAGGATAGCATTGAGAGATTACAAGATAAATCTAGATGTTTTTATCTGTGTTAAAACCATTTTATCCACTTATTCAGTTGCCAGATAATTTAGCTTTTTAGAAATATTATTTCTTGAAACAAGCAAAATAATTGATATGACCTATGCTTCTATGTCACTGAGCATGAGGACTAACATACCAGCCCAATAAAAACTCCACACATTATAAAACATAAACTCTCTACTACAGTTTTCTTTTTCTGGCTCAGAACTCTTAGTTTGGTTTTGTTCCGTAGGTTTAACCACAACGACTTACTCTATGATACAGAGGTGAGCAAATTGAGTATTGCCCAGGGATGCTTATTAGTACAGCATACTGAAGGAATCAAACACCAGTCTGCAGGTGGAGTACAGAGATGTTACCCACTATGCAATTCATGCCATAATCTATAGACAGCTATAGACATTAGGGTAGCTGGTAGCCTAGCGGTTAGGGCATACGCCCTGTGATCAGGAAGTCACGGGTTCGATTCCCAAGACTGCTTTTTTTATTATTATTATTATTATTACCTTTTTTTTATTATTTTATGCTATCTAGAGATGCCCAAGTGGCATCACTGTAGTCTAAACCACAGCAGTCTAGTTGAAACTTGTCAGAATTTTAGCAGAGTTTCTATTTATACATACTTTATCTTGTCTTGTTTGCTGCTAGGCAAGACCGCTAGGCAACTCTGAGGTACCCTGAGCAAGGTACCGCCCCCACACACTGCTCCCTGGGTGCTGTGTTCCTGGTTGCCCGCTGCTTCACTTGGTGAATGGGTTAAATACAGTGGTGGAATTTTGTGCTGTTCACACTGTGTGCTGTTCACGTATGACAAAAAAATGGTCACTTTCACATTA
>JBBPDH010000104.1:5760330-5771876 GCA_037974565.1 Clupeocharax schoutedeni
AGGAGGAACATAGCAGTTATGAGATTTTACAGATTACAGAATTCAGCTCTTCTCAACAAGACGTGCGGTCAGAGTGCGGTGCCGCAACGGGGGGGGGCACCTGGGGGGGGCAATAAGATTTTGGGTGGGGGCAAATGCCCCCCGGCCACCCCCCTGGCTCCGCCCCTGATGGTATTGTTGCTATAGAAGAGTACACAAGATATGTATCCTTAGTCAGCATACTCATTTGAACCAATGAGTTACTATGAGAACCAATTTAGTTATGTATGCTAATTCACCAATTGTCTGTTCTCACAATTTGGATTTTTTCATCTGTAAATTGAAATGTGAACATCGATATACTTCCTTAAGTGAACACTAACATAACGAACAAAAAGTCTCCTTAACAATGACGATACAACTTGAAGCAAGTGTGTGCGGGCGTGTGTGTGTGTGCGCGTGTGTGTGCCTGTTTATGCATGTTTTTGAGGGGAAGGATCAGGTTAGTCTACTTCTGTAAAACACAAAGAATATTTTTCACCTAAATCTGAGAACATTGGGGTGAAAGAAACACTTGCCATGGGGAGTTTTATATATATATAAAAGGATTTTTGATATTTTCAAAAGATACAATGCTTGTAAAAGATATGAAAGATAAATCACACCACGTTGAAGCTGTTAGTATGATATTAGAGTAAAGATGTGTGTCTGACTGCTGCTCAGAAAATGGAGAGATCGTTATATTTATGGTATAGAATCCCAGAGGGGATATCAGCGTTCCCCTGAGTGGAGCTGGGGAAGAAATATTTGGTGTGAAATATGTGATGAAAGAGGCTTCCGGAGTGTTGTGCATGTTGATGGTGGCATTAAGCCACAAAAGACAGGATTCTTCTCTCGGAAACAGATCAGCTGCCGGGTGTCTGCGGCCTGTAGGAACAGCACACTGGCTTGGGAATACTGGGACTGGGTCTTGAACTTGGGAGAAAGACCATTTGGCTCGTAATACTCTATTTGTGAGAAGACATTAAGAGTACCTGACTATGCATAGCTTAGCATGTTACGTTTGTATTGTTGAAACATTCAGTATTCCGCAACAAATGCGTCAATAATTAAGACTGCTTTGAGTCGCTAATGTTAAAATTAAACCCACCCAAGCTTTGCTTACAGGAATAGTGTGACACAAATCAGCCCAGATATGTTTGATGTCCAATTCGTCTTCATTTACAGCTGTGAGGTTAACAATGCTAACAAACACCCACAAAGTCACCCAATCCTTATCCAGTACTATAGCAATAAACTATAACAATGCTATAGCAATTACCTATAACAATGTTATAATAATTAAAAATGAACAAAAGTTCACAGTGTACTTGAACACTACGGACAGCCATAGTGTTAAGATACGGACAAGACAACAGGGTCTGTTTTCACATACCACTGAGTAATCTGATCTGAGCTCAGTCCTTTTTGTGGCTACTCTGTGAATACCCACTCTGGTTAATTTTTGTCGCTATAAATTAAAATATATACATACATTTACCTCTACCCACACAGTGCCAGTTCTATCTAAACCAAAGAAGCAACATGTTGACACGACACATTGACCGATTACCTACATCTGAAAAGGGGGCAAAATTATGAATATTGTATTTGATATGCCTGCATGGTCTCGAAGGACAAGGTGCTGGGATCACTGACCACAGGACAGGGCTTTACACTGAGAGAAGAAATCTTTAAAGTATGCTAGCTAGTTAATCATAAATCATAAAAAAAACTCCTTCTGTAAATGAAAGGTTGGTACTCATTACATATAAAGCTAATAAAAATACACACATTCAAAGTACATAAGAGAGCATTCTAGCTGTATTGGTCTTAAGATTCTGAAATATTCACGCAGCATAATAGACTAGCGACCCTGAGGGGAAGAGTTTAAAGCAATACTCTAGTGGTTTTCCACTTAATCTCTATCCACTGCCTTTGTAGCGTGTAGTCAGTTGTCACAGACAATAATTTTGATGTTTCCTTGTATTTTAAAAAGAACAGAAAACGTCTTAACTCGAACCTCACATGTAATAGATGTCAATGGGCAGCTGCAGTGATATTAAAGCCGTTTCTCTCCAGCAGTACATGGCTTTAGGAGTAGGTTACAGTGCGGAAAGCTCTGATTAAAACTTCCCTTTGTCCTCTCTTTGTCTCTTTGGAAAAGTCAAGAAAGTGAGTTCCTCACCTAGATTTCTGGAGACTTCATTAGCGATGCAAGTGGGTGGGGCTCTTTGACATTTGGTCTCCTGCCCTGACTTATGTGTAAGGTACTAATTAGAAGAGAAAACGCTGTCAAACTGCCATATGGTGGGAGAGAAGCAGCAGCTTGCCAAGCGCCATAACAAACCTAAACATTTGCAGCCGCAAGCAAACCTCCAGACAGCCTGTGTCAGGTATTAAGATATATGTAAATGTGGGCTAAATTAATCAGTGCATTAATGTGCTTTTCCTTTCCTTGGGCCTCTTTTCACTCCCCAAGGTTATTGTTTACAGCCAATGGTTTCCGTGACACATGTAGCATCTTGATTCATGTTCCCTTTCTGCACACTTGGGTGACATTATGTGAGCAAGGTGTGTGTGACCGAGATGTTGTTTTGTTGTGTGATGTGACACCATTAACCATGAGTTAATACATCACACACAACTCATTGAGAAGATAAACAGTATTTTGACTAGAAAACAAGTACACTCATTCTCCCATCATTCTAACCAAGACATATTTGGTGTCTGAGGTTGCAACTAAAACAGCTAAAGTGGTCAGCTTAAGTAAAAGAAGCATATACTTCACTAATCTGCACTGTACTAACTGCACGCCTCGCTTATCCCACACTTGCCTCAAACCATAACTAGTTGTTAAGTAATCTTTAAAGTCTTTTAAAGTCTGTTTTTTGTCTGTATTTCCATCTGTTTTTTATAGATAAGAATGTGTCGCACAGTGTCAGAAACCATAGAAGCATGTCTGTTTGAAATCACATACCAACCGAGTGTGGTTTGAGGCACGTGTGTGATGATTTAAGCATGAAGTTTCCATACTTGTTACCTATATTATCCTTATACTTCAAGCTAAAAGATGGAAACCTCAGACACCAAACATGTTTTGGCTGATTCTTACATTCAGGGTAAGGGCTATTTGTGTAGCTTGTATTTTCCACTGAGCTCTATAGTTGACTTTTTTGATATTGCATGGTGAAAAATGGTGTCAGATGGTTGAAAGCCAGTGGGAACGAGCCTAAAGGAGAGCATAATAAGGTAGAGGGATGTGTCATTTTATAAATGAGACTTCACGCTAAAGGCATGATGTGGATATCTACTCAAGCAAGAGTACAGCCATGCTTGTTAGCAGGTTAACTTTTCGCTTGTGTTTAATATTGTGTGGATGTATAGAGTTTTAAGAGGAGATTGGAAGCATTGTATCTGAAGCGGATTCATCGACTGCAGAGCAGATAGAGCAGGCGGAATCTTTTGAAGGATCTTTTTTGGCTTTTTCTTCCGCTTTCGGGCCCATTAGCTGTCTTCTCTGTCACCCCAGAATCAATTGGTTGAGCTTTCTGTGTCAGGCCTGATGTGCGGCAAAGAGTGAAAGAGGGAGAGATGAAATGAAACAAACCTTCTTCACAAAAAGAGGGGAAAGAACTGAAGCGATTTTCACTCAAACTAGTTTTCATGGTGAATTGAGTCAGCTATAAGCCATAAGCTTGTCGCTTCTGTGTGAAAGCGCTTGTATGTTGTATATGACATTCAGTTTCTTGTGACGAAAAAGAAAAAAAAAATCTTCTGAGATGCTTGCTTTAGATAGATTCTGTAAAATCTGTTTGTGTATATGCACTTCATCCTGTGGAAAGGTATAGTTCGAAAATAAAATGAGCACATATTATGGGAAAAGCATTCTCCTTGTTTTTCTAAAGTGATGTAGATAACATTCAGGTTTCAAAATGTATCATTCACTCCTCTGTATATGCGGCTTATGTTTCGAAATTAACCTGCAGAAATGGCCTATTTTGAGGTTGCTTTGTGATGTCACAAACCAAATCATTAGCATAAAGACAGCTCCATAATTAAAGAACATTAGGGTTACGAAATATGTCTTTCTGTTTAATTAGCTCAGTGTCACACTGGAAGTATGAAAAATTCCTTTAAATAATAGCTTAATTACTTTGCCAGGATAACAGCAATGAGACATCTTCTGTGATGCTTGATACGATTTGAGCGAGCAATCTGAGAATCCGATTCTCTCCAGATCCTCAGCGTTCATAGGTCAGCCTCGGTGGTTTTGCCAGGGGACTGAGACGGCCAGCCTGAGTTTGTGACCATTGAACCATTTTTATGTGGATTTGGATGCATGCTTTGGACTGTTGTCCTGCTGGAAGATCCAACTGTGACCCAGTTTTGGCTCATTGGCAGAGGCAGCCAGATCATTATTTAAAGTCTCCAAGTGCTTCATGGAGTCAATGTACCATGTATTATAACAAGGATCCCTGAGCTTTTAGATGAAGTTAAACACCCACCATATTTATCAGTATAGATGAGACTCTATTTGTATTAACTATTCATTCATTTATTCATTCATTGCGTGTACCTGGAGCCTAACCTTGGGGTCAATGTCCGTGAGTCAGGGACTCACCCTGGGCAGAGCACCAGCCCAACGCAGGGCATACACACCATTCGCTTCTGAATAATAACATTTCTTTTAATGATCATCAAAAAATCTATATTTTTTTTATCTGGCTTTTTCAGACAAAGTTTAGTAGAGAAATGCCTGCCACTGATGTCTATGAGAGTAAAATAAACATTGACCCTCTTGAGGCAGCTGGTGTTCCAGCGGTTAAAAAGTTGCCCCTGCAACCAGAATGTTGTCAGTTTGAATCCCAGCACTTCTAGTGTCATCACTGAGGTACCCTCATTGGTGGCATACCCTGCATCACTTGGTGAATGGATTAAATGCAGAGGAAGAATTTCACATTGTTCACACTGTGTGCTGTGGTATGTTCAAGCGTGACAGCTCTGTATGTCGAGTATGACAGGTTCATAACAGCTCTGGTTGGTAATTAAAGGCATTGCCTGAGTTATGAACATCATTTTTTATCTCTAATCTTCTCTATGTTGAAAAATGACCATGGAACCCCAGTGAATCAGGAAGAACTGTTGGACAACTTCACAGTTCCTGAATGGTCAGGTGGGCTTTTAAAAATGTAAATTTAAATGCAAATAAGCTACAGATAATATTGTTCTTAAGCATATGCATGGATGCAATGATCGTGTGTTTTTTTGTCAATTCAGTGTTCTTTTGTCATATTTACTTGCAACATCTTTACCCAATTATGAAGCTGACTGTACACTCTTCAGCCTGGAACAGTTCAGCCCTGCTTTTTCATGCTGAAGTATGTTGAGGTATAAACAGAATATAGGGGAGCCAATTTGCTTAACAAATGCACCCTGACAATTTCTAAAGGATAATTAGAAAACTTTTAAAAAAGGGGGTTAAAAAAAAACGGGGGATCTGGTCCCTTTAAATATAAAGTGAATTTCATAAGGAATTCACTACAGAGTGACCCTGAGAGGTAGAGTGCGATAGAAAGTCCTATCAATATTTTCATCGGTCTGGAGCCGACTCATAAATCAAAGCATCAGAAAGCTGGCAGTGACCTTCAGTAAAACAGCCTGGCACTCCTGGCATGCCTGTGCCTGCACGGCCTCGAAGGACAAGGCAAAACCCCATCAGTGGCCGTGCTGGGATTACTGACCACGGGACAGGACTTTACACTGAGAGAAGAAAACACACACCGCAGGTTAGCAAACCAATCAAGCTCATGCTGTAAAGATACAGGTGGCAAGGGCAGCTCCCTCCAAAGTTTAAGGTATACTCTGGCATTTTTCAAACTAATCTCTGTTTTCTGCACCTGTCACCTAACGGCCGATTACACACACATTTCAACGTGTCTCCCTGATGACTGAAACAAACCCAAAACCCATTGAGTCTCATTTGTAATAGATGTGGGCAGGTGGTGAATTCCATCCACAACTGTTTGCGCAAAAACCTTGTTTTTTTGTAGAAGACATGAATTCCTCTCTTATTTGTAAATAAAGCTGTAAATCTGTTTAATTTCAGCTTTATTAACACTGGAGAAACACGGACAATACTTCCGTTCACTTTTGCTTCCACATATATTACAGAAAAAATTATACATATTCAGATTGAAAAATAATTGTATTTCTTTAACCCTTTGAAAACATCACTTCACAAAGTGTAAAAGTGCCAAACTTTCCCACCATTGTAAACTATAGGCAACACACTAAACACAATTCCTATCAATTCCTTTTCCTAACTTCATACTCCAGTATTTTAAATCTACCAGGCCAAATTTAAAGGTCCACATTAAATGAAAAGGGTTGAATATTAATGTTCTGAACGTAACTTTCACTCCCCAGTTCACATGGTTGGGGAAGCTAAACTGCAAAAACAGACTCTTGTGAATTCATTATTGTTTCATTGTCACGACCATGCCCACGCAAATAAGCTTCCCCTATAACACTTGATTCAGTTGGAGCAATGAAATGAACACTTTTCCATATGACCACCGAATCAGCCTCCCTCTGTAGCCTTGCCCATTCACTTAACAGCTTGTTCAGAACAGATTGCGTTTTGAATAAAGGGTCACTTGACAGCTAATCAAAACATAGGTCCTTAGCATAAATCAGTGCTAAAGCTACAGTAGCGAAGACTGTAATTTTAAGTGATAAGGAGAGACTAGAGAATGTAAAAGAAATATATGACCTAAAATCATTCAAATGTCATGAGCGGAATATATATCAAATGTGAGTCAAATGTAGGATACCGGCCCTTTAAAGTCAGACTCAGCTACTGAGATTACAGCCCTCAATAAATAAAAAAGCACTGCAAAATTCCGAAAGTGTGTGTGTACACGTTTTTGGAGGAAGGAAGACATGGTTTATAACTGTGGGAAAGTGATAATGGGGTACAGACACTTTTAGCCTGTGCAATTAGTTTTAGCTTGAACTAATTGAATTTAAACTTTACGAGTCACACCTCTTTTTTTTCCGAGGGTTAAGATTGAGATGAGGGTGTGAAAATAGACCTCACTTTTTTAATTCATTTCCGATGGAGCCCAGCACACGTATAAAAAAGGAAGAGCCATTTTAAGAGCTAAATGAAATGTCCTCATTTCCAGACTATTTATAATGGAGCATGTGAGAGGTGAAAAATTAAATAGTGTTAGTAGGTGTGGTTTTGCCAAGAGACTTTGACTCAACCTAGTTCCATTCAAACCCAGAATGCAGTGGATAATATACTGACATCATCTGACCCTCTATTTACACCATACTGCACAAAATCAAATGTCATGCAATTACAAAACAGTTACCTGCCTCTAACCCTCCAGCTCCAGCGTGTGCTACATTCTTCTGTACCTCATCATCACACACTTAATTCACACTGTATCTAATAGACTTGAAACTGTGGCTTCTGGCACTAATTGATACACTATTATCTACGTTAACTGAGACAGTATACAGATTTCATGTTGAGGTAACAATGTGTTTAAATGCTGCCTGAATTAAGTCTATTTTAGATTTAAGCTTCATTTAAAACCTGATAAGTAAACTATGTCATTCAGTGTGGTATGATCTGAAATGGCTTTTTGTAAGGAAAAGTACCATTTTTATTACAATAACAGCAACAGGCCAGATATTCATAGTGTTTGTATTATGTCTACAATACAAACACAGCCATTTATTTTCTATCCAAACAGCCCAGTGATCCCGGAGTTTTTTATATATAATGTCATTTATAGAGTTGAGCCGGATACTCGGCTGAAACGAGTATCCAGTACGGATAAAGCACTTTTGACGAGTACGAATATCATACGAGTAATACGAGTCAATATCTGTGCTCGCCCCTCCCCTACACACATACAGAGTTATTGTGTTGCTGTGTCCCGCTCTGCTCACTCACACACACAACACTGAGAAGAGAAGAGAACAGCGCGCTCTCTCCCTCTCTATCTCTCCCTCGGTCATTAACCAGTAGAGTTATGTAAACGTGGAGTTTGTTCACAAGTGCTGCTTGGTAGAATGCGACTCGCGTCTCTTCCTGTCGGAGATTTTTTTTCTTTTTTAAACCATCAGCTGCTTCTAACCAGCCGGTTAAACCCCCGCCCATTTCAAGACAACCCGATCCACTTTCGGGTTAAACCCCGGCCACTTCTGGGTTAGGCCCCTCCCAGTCCGAGTACAGATACGGATACAGATCATTCATATGGTTAACAGATACAGATACAGATACAGATACAGATACAGATAATGCTGTACTCGCTCATCCCTAGTCATTTATAATGGCAAAACAGTGATATCTCTCTCTCTCTTTCTGTCTCTCTCTCTCTCTATATATATATATATATAAAGACAGGTTTAAAACGAGCGAGAGAGAAAGAGAGAGAGAGAGTGAGAGAGAGAGAGAGAGAGAGAGAGAGAGAGAGAGAGAAAGATGAATTATATATTAAATATAATATAAAGATATGAATGTGTGTTTGTGTGTGTGTGTGTACTGTATATATTTCCCGTATATACCTATTCATAATGAATGACAGAGGGGTATATGCATGGAAAAAAAAATCATTTTGAGCCAAAAATTTATCAAAACAATTGCAAAGCAGGGTCTTACAATGTCTTGGTATCAGAAAACATAATTATTACCATTTCACTGACTCGCTTGATGTGAGGGAACATGAATGTTTTAGACATCCAGTTCTCAAGAAAGACGTATTTCACAACAAAACATTCAAATTCCATTTGAAGAACTTTCCATTACTGCTTGGCCACGTCAGCCTTGTTTCTCCAACACAAACTGACAACTTGAGACGACTGAGAAATTGACTGCTTTTGATTTTTTATTGAACTATTGCATCATGCATTAAGAGGTTAATGCCAGAGTGTGAAACAGATATTGTTTCAGTGATAGACAGTGTGTTTATTTGTACAGGTGTTCAGAGGTAGATGCAGAAGTGTATGATCAGTGTGGTAGTTGATGTGTTTTATGTTGTTTTGTTTTGGACTAAAACCCCAGCGATTCCTGGGAGCTGGGAGACACTAAAATATTCATAAATGCAGGGTTTATAAAGGTGAAATTACAGCCATTCTCACAGCGCTGCAGGGTGTGAATACTGCATGATCAGAGTGCGTTTGTTTACACGCTTTAATGAGTGAAAAGCATTGATTTTGAGCTTTTTGGGTGTTGCTTTTGCAAGTTGCTGCACTTCAGACAGTTTCCCTTCATTCCCTCTGCCTTTAGCAGACTTCACAAAGCAATCGAGCTGAAAATGTCTTACACTCCTCACAGAAACAAAAAAAATGTTTACAGAGATAACAATCACAATATGGTCTATAAAAAATGAGATTTTCACATTCATGCAAAAGAGTGAAATGCAAATACTGTAAAATAGCGTAATAGCCTTCGTTGTGTTTTCAGTACAGTGGTCAATGGATTTAAAAAAAAAGGAAAATCGCCTTCAGTCACATTCGTCCTTTCTGCTGAAATTGGAGCAGGTTTTAATGCATTTTAAAGGTAGTGCTTGCTTCCTCATTGTTTATTATTTCAAAAACATTATTGTTATGGTTTGAAGACAAGATTTGCATCTTGCAGCTGGTGACCTAGTGGTTGTCGAGTTCGGCCTGCAATCAGAAGGACGTGGGACTGCACCTCTGAGGTCCCCTTGAGCGAGATACCAGCATTCCTGGTTGCCCACTGCTTCACTTGGTGAATGGGTTAAATACAGAGTTTGAATTGTGTGCTGTTCACCCTGTGCTCTTTGGTGTTTATGTATGACAGAATGGTCACTTTCACTTTTTCTTTACACTAAAAAACATGAAAAATACAAGTTCCAATTTTTGTTGGTCTGCTAATTTTTGTTGGTCTGCTGCTCCATTATCCATTGGCCTCCTTTGAGCACTATCCAGTGTAGTGTGCTGAAGGTGCTAAAGCTAAAGCTTTGAATGGCTTTTGCTTGGTTGGAATGAAAACTGTTATACCAGTCAAGTATGAAAACACATGCTTTCTGTAGTCATGTAGTTTTAACCCTCATTAGACCGAAATGCCTGTCTGAAGGGAAGACCTGAACCCTGGATAGGGTTCAATGAATCGTCAGGGTAAATTTACACAAGATGTTCTTGGCTAATGTAACTAAAAGATAATGAAGGCTAATATCACACCAACTAGCACACCAGGTATCCCAATACGGTTTAGCAAAGCTGTATTTTCTTCTCCTCTATTTAGCTGTTTATTAGACATGTCTGTCTTTGAGTAATTCAAACTAATTATTATTATTATTATTATTATTATTATTATTATTATTATTATTATTATTATCATTATTTCTGTCAGTCTATTGCAGTGATGATCTAATATACTGTAGTGTATACAGTGTATGCATGTGTCTGTGTGGGTGGGTTGTATGTGTGTGCTAATGTGGGAAATGGCCATGTTTTAGCACATGCCTGTAATTGCATTGGATCTGATTTGGGAACAGCCAGGAACAGCCCACCTGCTTCACAGTGGCCTAAGAAGTGTGTGTATGACTGTGTGTGTGTGTGTGTGTGTGTGTGTGTGTGTGTCATTTGGCTGGACAAATAGAAAATGAGCTCTAATAAATGCAGCTGTGTTCACTCACCATGATCAATGAAAAACACCATCTAATCTGTCATCTAATCTCTGGTTCCAGAAAAATACTGTAAAATACCAGTTAGTTCTATTGCAGACAGCTAATTGTTTTCACTGTTTTCATTTGTTCTGACTAATACTAATGCAGTGCACTTTATTTCAATGCACCATAGATATGTTATAGATACACACCCTAATGCAACAAAACTGACTAATTCAATGGAAATTTGAAATGTATGTCATAGATTGTATAACATTCCGTATACGTTCAGGATTAATGTGGTTTGAAACAAGAGTACTCACTAGCTGTGGAATGGGATCTTTCAGGGTGAATACAAGCTGTCAAAAGCATTAAGTATGACCCTGGGTTTAGATGGTAATGGTAAGACAAGAGACTACGGGAATAAAATCAAATTAAATTCCCATGAATCATTTTCAAGATTTTTGGATAAAGACAATAATGTGTCTTCTCCAAAACTATAAAAAAAATTAAAACAGAAAAGCTCCTTTCCTTTCAAAATTTAAATAGAATATCCAAATATGTCCTTTGTACTAATGAAAACATTCACACAAAATCTAGTTAATGCAGTACTGAGACCCATTTTCAAAACTCAACTTCTCTCCTTATTATCATCTTCTTTCCTGAACTGTTTCAGCAGTTTTATTCTTAGCTAGATCCTGAAGGAATTTAAAGTAAGATTCTAAACTTTTAAACTACATTGTGGATTTGTGCTAGATATTTTACTACAAATTAACACATGTAATAATAATAATAATAATATATATATATATATATATATATATTAGGGCTGGGAAGTTAACGCATTAATTAGATTAATTAATCACAGAAAAAAAT
>JBBPDH010000104.1:5784023-5796912 GCA_037974565.1 Clupeocharax schoutedeni
TCATTGGACCTGAACTGTTTGAATTTCGATTAAATAAAGCTTGAAACATTGGGGTGTTCTAAAACTTTTGACTGGTATTGTACATTATGAAAAACACACCTTAT
Organism: Clupeocharax schoutedeni; assembly: GCA_037974565.1. Taxonomy (NCBI): domain Eukaryota; kingdom Metazoa; phylum Chordata; class Actinopteri; order Characiformes; family Alestidae; genus Clupeocharax; species Clupeocharax schoutedeni. Next base: position 5,784,128 of record JBBPDH010000104.1, read on the forward strand.
TTTTACCCCTTAAAAAACCTTAATTTTAATCTTAATTTCTACTATTGAATTTCCCCCCTAACTTTTTCAAGTTGCCCCTTAAATAATGCCTTAAATTTAATTTTAAGGCAAAATCAAAGGATCAGTTTCACACATTTACAGCCACTGAACTTATATTAAGGAGTGTGGTATATTTCAGGGGTAAAATAAAGTAGGGTTAAGTGCATTTGAAGTACAGTACATTGTGTTTCATAGTTATGGGGCCTTACAGAATCCAAAAGTTCATCCAGCAGTGCTTTCTGAATTGAAGGGTATTAACAGAAAGTTCTTCCTCTATTTTGCTGCAGCAACACTTTTTTGGGAGACTTTACTCTAGATATTGGAACTTTCCTATGAGCGTTTGACTGCATTCCACCACAATAGCATTAACGAGGTCAAGAACTGATGTTGGATGATTAGTTCTGGATCACAACCACACTCCAGCTAATCTCAAGAGTGTTGGATTGAGTTTCATCATTTCAGGGAATGCAGTTAAAAGGTTCCACAGCTTGATGCAGGGGGGCTTTGTATATCAAGCATCGTGATCTTAGGCTCATGGGTGGCTGCTCCAGAGAATCCTTTACAATTGGTCAGGACAGTTGAGCTAATGCAGGACAAGTGTGCACCACTAAACAGACGAAACTTAAAGTGGCTGGATGAATTCATTAGGTGGGGTGTCTGGACAATTATAAATATACAGTTGATGTGTAGATACAGTATACACAGACCCTAACACTAACCCTAACCCTAACTAAAATCTACCCAACTATCAGTAGTAGTTACTCTATTAACTACTATGGGAGGCTATGGGAGGGACTTTGACTCAGTTCAGGGTGGTACGTGTTTTGGGATAAAGGTGGTGCTGTGCTTCTTATGTAACAAAGTCTTCCTTTGTTGGATTCTTTTAGGAATTTGAAAACAAAAAATCTTTAGAAGAGTCTTCACTTGTGAAAGAGAAAGTGTCAGGAGAGAATGTTGCACTCTGAGGGTTCGCATCAACTGCTGTATCACCGCACTGTATATATTAAATGTGTGTGCCGCTCCGTGTATTTCTTAACAGAATGATTTATTTCCTGACAGTGTTTATTTCCTCCAAGCGCTGACTTTTCAGCATTCTGTAGCTTTAAGTGCATTCATCCCCTTGCACACAGACAGCTATTGACATGTGTATCAACCGTCACTGTTTTATTAGACACTGACATTTCTTATTGGACTGGTAACAAATGGCATTTCCCTAGACAACTTGTTAACTTTTAAAGGTTGATAGATTCAGCAGGCACAGGGCGAGCGTATCAGCGACACGGCTGGTGGAGAAGCGAAGGAAAACAAAAGCAGGAGATTAGTGCGTGTGTATGTGTATGTGTGTGTGTGTGTGTGTGTCAGAAGGAGAATGAAGGGTGTAAGGCAGCAGCAGCCTCAGCCTGACCACGGAGCACTGGGCAAAATCGATCCGGATGCACCGGCTTGTGGCTCGCTTCAGAAAAATTGAAGCACGAGTTAGAGCCTGGCTGCTCTAACACACACACATAGAGCCATCAATGAAGATCTGTTCCCATCTCGCACCCTCGGCTGCCTCGTCTTAACATCTGAACTGACATTACAACTTTATTTGCTTTGTTACATTTCCCAATGCCCTTGCCTGTTAAGTTCAGTTATTTAACATACTTAGCGCATGGACCTTACTTAGATTTACACATTCTACCTAAAGGTATGGGCTCATAGCTCATAGCTAAAGCTGAAAATGTCATTTTGAAATTTAATGAAACAACACTAAAATGGAAAAACGTACAGAACCACAGTCACTATTGCATGCAAACCTTTACACAAATCCAAACACTTTTGGAAGAATGTACTCAGATGAAGCTTACATTTATCAGACGCTTTTATCCAAAGCGACTTCCATTCCCCAACTACAGGGGACAGTCTCCCTGGAGCAACTTGGGGTTAAGGGTCTTGCTCAGGAACCCATTGTTGGTGTGCTGGGGGTAGGATTCAAACCCATGACCTCTTGGTCTAGAGGCAAGTATCCTACCCACTGCACCACCAACACCTCTCACTCTTTACCAAGAAAGAAGTATTGTCCATATGATTCCAAGAACACCACAAGCACATTGGAGTATCATGACATGGGGCTATATCTCTGTAAATGGGACATTTAAAGAAACAGAGAACTGAATGATTGATTAGTTTGGTATTTGATTGCTTGATTTCTTTGTTGACTGATTGTTTCATTGTTGATTGGTTAATTAACACCATTCTTTTATTTATTGAGTGATATAATGTTTTTTCTTTGTCCATTTAAAACGCAATGAAAATGACACATAGCAACCCAAACACATTAACATAAAAAACAGATCATATTTTAAAATAGTTTAAAAAATAATATCTGTATAAGTTTTAAAAAAAATATCTGTACAATTTTAACACCATCATTTTAAAAGCAACTTCTGCATGTAGTTTGTTAATGTTTAAATAGTTTGTGAGGCAAACGATTCTTTCGAAAGACTGTAGATCTTGATCCTTAAAGCATCTGCCAAAAGAAAGCAGTTTAGTATGAGAGAGTGAAAAGGGCCATTAATTTTATTCTTTGAGATTTAATTTAGCTGGGGTTTCAATCCTGTTATCAGACATTCCTGAATTGTTTAGAAAGTACTGTATTTTTTTTTTTAGAAACACTTGTTACCAAATTCTATATGCCATATCTAGTATATTTTGAACCCAAAGCTTTTTTGATTTGTATAAAAGTTACTGTTTGTGTCTAAAAATTATTTTTTTGTTGTCAAATACTTCCATTGATTGCCACCAGCTTTTGCATATTAGGCACAAGACCTTCCTAACACCATTCTACCTTAGTTTTTGATACATTTATCTCAAAATTTCTTATTGGACACCAGAATGGAGAGAGATCCTGAGAGATATTAGAAAATAATGTAAGAGGTTTTCATTGGTTGGGAAGATTTCATGCAAAACACAATAGTTATGGAGAAGGTGAAATGGAAAAGAGCAAAGCAAAGACTCTCCAATTCTTGAACTCCTAAAATTAGACTTCAATTGTGCAAAAGGCTGATTCATTTTTAGACCCATCTCAAAATTTCCATTTATATGTATAATGTTCAAAAATATTATACTTGTACATTTAAAATTATACAGACTTAAAATACCAAATATATCAACATTTGATATAACCAAAGGAAGAAATGAACCAGGCTTTTCTGTGCTTATATTCATTCACATGCAGTTAAACACAAACTGTGGATCAATGTAAGGTTGTGAAGTGCAAATACTGTTCTATTCTGCCACGAGAACTTTAGAAGCAGTTTACTATGAACTGACAAGCTCATGTGAAATTGAAAAGTGAGTGCCTGCAAGGCACTCTGCATTTGTTAGGTTTCAACAAGCGGCTCCTCTGTCACCACACCTACACACCCCTTTGACTTTTTCTCTCTCCCAGCTATTTCATTGGGTATTGCTTTAATCACTTTTCTGAACATTTTGAGTTGTAAAAATCAAACTTTCGAACACATTCACTCAGGTGAGACTGGAAGACATTCAGTGACCCATTTACCCTCTGACACTACCAGAAACAAGACAATTCACTTCTCATTATAAAAAAGAAGGGTTAAGTTAAAAGTCAGCAAACACTTTTTTGCTGTTGGCTAAATGTTTCGGAAAGCCAACAAGAACGTTATAATTCAATACAATTGTTTCAGGCAAAGCAGCTCAATAAGACAAATGCATTTTGACGAGTGTTGAAACAAAGTATGCCTAAAAGATTAACTAAAACATTTGGAACAGTATCCATAAAATATAAAACCTGTATTGCAGAAAGAGAGCTTTGGAAGCAAAAATAGTACAGTTTTTAAAGCTAATATAACTAATGTAACTTAAGGAAGGAGCCAGGACTCTTTAAAACACAGGCTCTCTGACAGAGAGAGGAAGGACACAGAGAGAAGGAATGTGCTCTAGTGTGAGGTGTAGGGGAGATCCTGTATAGTATCGGCTCAGAGAGGTGGTGGTTACATTTATGGGTGCTTATGTGACACTGTGATGCCTTTTTTATTTAAAATTAAAGCTCTGTTGTTCACCAGGGTCTTCTATTCCCATTCCCCAAGGCGACCATGCTATTCTGCTGGACTTTATACCGCTCTAGCTGTTGTGTGGCATTAGGCATGGTGACATTAGACTTGTGTAATTACTCCAATGACACATCGGTTCTGGTTCTTTAAGTGTTATTTTTATATGGAGATTATAAACTGTGAAACATGCTGATCACCTGTGTCAGCAAGTTTACTTACCCACTCGCTTTTGTTGTTGTCTGTGTCTTTTCCCTAGTTTTTTATCCTGTTTAGTGTTTTAACAGTCTTCATTCAGATTTGTGTCTCACTGTCCACCATCCCTTTTGGCCCAGGCCCAGCAGAGTTTTGATTTCTTTGTCATTTTCCCTTCAATAAATTTGTCCTGCTTGCATTCCATTCTGCCTCAGTAAGTAATTTCCTTTTGAGAAGATAAGGCAAGGTCTCTTCAAACTTTTTATGGGCAGTCTTAATTTCGTTATGTTTCAGGCCCATAGGTAATAATGAGAAATTAAAATTTCAAAGTGATCTGCGTTAACTCTTTGTTTTTTTCTTGAAAGGCCACATCTAAATTCTAGTGGACCACAAATGGCAGAAAAGCTTAAACCTTTTGGCTTTGTTTCTTTCACTTAGCTTCAGCACAGAGCACCAAGGCCTTTCTAGATCCTCTGATAATACAATATGGAGGAGAGCCATTTGTGTGGGTCAGCAGCACTTGACCTATAACTGGGCTGTAGCTGCTGAAAGCACACATTTGGTAATGACAGATGATGTAGCTGAAAGTCGCTTCCTCCGAAGCCTCATCATTAGCTGGAAAGCCAGAAAAAGAATGCCTGCTGAGCTCTATAAAGAAGCCAGTGCTTTTGAATGAGTGACATTAATTGGTGTTCAAAAAGTCTTATTAATATCTCTTGGCTAAAAGATCTGGTTAACCTTAGTCATGTGCAGCTCTGAGGCTACTACAGAGCACAATAGCAATTACTAAGACGATTCCAAGTGACAAAAAGTATTAATGTTAAAAAATATTTTATATAAAATATATATATTTATTAACATAAAATGGAAAAATATTGAATTCATTAATTTTTTTTCAGCTCTTTTTGATACAGAATGCTCACAAGGTGTGGGGGGTGTCTGAAATTCATATTGTAGGTGCATTCCGACTGTGACAGATCTAGAGGAGGTGCATTCCCACTGTGACAGATCAACCTGACAGATCTAGAGGAGATCTGTGTGGAGGAGTCGCCAAAATCCCTGTTGCAGTCAAGAACTACAGGAAATGTTTGACCTCTGTAATAGCAAACAAAGGCTTCTGTACCAATTATCAACACTGATTCTCTCAGGTGTTCAAATACTTATGTGCAACGGTGCCATACAAATAAATTCTTTACAATTCATACAACTCTTGATTTTCTTGATTTTCTTGATTTTTTTTAAATTCTGTCTCTCACAGTGGCAATGCACCTACAATGTGAATTCCAGACCCCTCCATGATTTCTAAGTGGGAGAACTTTGGGTGTATATAAGCTTAATCTAGTACTTACATTTTACATTTAACTAAAGTAAATTTAGTCTAAGACAATAAAAACATCACAGTTAATGGCACTGTTGTACAAAATGTAACTGAATTTGCATTTATAATCCACTTTTTACCTGAGTGTTCAGAAGCTTTCTGTTTCATTGGGGTATAAATATGCAGTGATAAAGAGGGCAAATGTTCTTAGTCATTCATTAATAACAGGAAAATGACTGATTACATGTCTTGGAAATGTTTTCCCTTCAAAAGCTGTAGGAACCTTTTTATGGACTTTTTAATGACATTTTATGCCAGGTAACTTTAAACAAACCTCTGGCTGCCTCTTCTATAAAACTTGGTTGTGGTTAGATCATCCAGCAGGACTATGGTCCGCCAAACATGTTTGAATAAATAATGAAGCTTTAGACATGGCCACCAAATCCCCTAAATCTCAATCAAACCTTTGGGGGGAGCTGGAGAGACTCTTTACTGTGGAGTGGACCAAGATTGCTTGGTCTGTATCTCATTAAGCATTATAGCAAAAGTCTCCAAATGCAACCTCCTTTTGTAAACACATTAGGCTACCATGCAGAACTGCCAATAAATATAACATGTGTGGTTTCTGTTTACAAAATAATTCTGCTTTCTTTAAATGATTTCAGTTAAAGTTTTTTTTTCTTATAACTGTCACGGGGGGCCGTGTGGATCGGCTCCCGTGATTTAGCCAGGCAGGCAGGCAGGCATCCATGATGGCAGGCTCTTTATTAACGTGAAACATGAAACAGAAAACAAACCTGGCTCAAGGGCCGATACAAACATGAAAACAGGTAAACCAGACTGGGAACATAAATAGGGCGATGGACCAATGTCTGTGGTCCACACAGACAGAACTTAAATACTAAACGTAATCAGTGCTCCCTAAACACAAGACAGGTGTAAACACAAACCACACACAAATATCAAAATAAAAGTCCCAAAAACCATAACAAAACAATACCAAAAAACAGTGACCCTACACACTTTGTCAATGGTGCCAATAAATAATCCCTGCACATCAACCTCTGCACATATATTAAATGAATCAATGAAAATTCAAACAGTGACTGGTCACAGACATTCGATAAAGTAATTTAATTTCCTTGTCAAGCCCCTTCTACATGGCACATTTTGTGAATTTTGCCAGTAAAATTGAAATAGTTCATTAGTGATATTTCCATCAGATCCCTACAATGAGCTCCCCCCCCCACCCTATTTGATATATTTTGTTTCATTTTACTTGCTTGGAGGAGAAATAACAGTAAGTTAACTTTCTGTGCCCTGAAGGAAAAGCAGAGGGTGTTAGTCGTCACCTGTTTGATTTGACAGCTTTAATTCCAGGGTTAATTACCCCCGCCTCTGTGATGGAGCTGATGTGAAAGAGCTGATGTGATGGAGGCTGACAGGAGCGAGCTGGGGAACACGGAGACGAAGACAAACGACAAACCGAAGCTGTTCAAATGTTGAGTTAGGAGCTTTCCTTAGAGATATGATGAAAGACATGTGCACAAATCGCACTGAACGCTTTACAAGCAGTAGTTAAGCATATTACATCTGCCATGTGTATGTATTGGGGCCATTTTTACATTTCTGCTTGATTTCAGTCAAATTAGAAGCTCTTTATAAGGTCAACAAAATGAAATACAATGATAACATTACTTGCAGGTTGTTTACTTGCTTGATTAAAAGATCAGGTAAGGTTTTAAAAGATCAGGCATTGCTTTTCATGCCCAAGAAATGGCCGATGAACTTCCTATCTACAACTTTACCCATTGCAAGGTACCATGAATGTGCATGATTACTGGAACTACCCTTGCGTCTTTCCACCACACAGTTATGATAAAATTGCAAGGGGCACTGGGGAAATCAAATCTTTTGTTTAAATCTCTGAAAAGAAGACATCTGGCCAGCAAAACTGGTTGGTGGAATGCCATGTTTACCAAGCAACTCCACAACCGAGTATTAGCAGAAAATAGCTAGTCTGTAAAATAGGCCACTAATGCTGTATTGACTTTGTATGTATTCACTTTCTCTATGAAGGTTTATATTGATTCCTCCAGTTCCTTCCCGCAGCCTAAATATATGGTGGCAGGTGTGTTTGGGTATCTGTTTGGGTGACCTGTAAAGGGTCCTTTTCTCTATTTTTTCCTGTTACCCTTGTGATAAGCTCCAGCATCACCCATGACCCTGGGTCAGGATAAGCGGCTTGGATAGTGTAATTGTTGCATCGCTATAATACTGCGCCGTTAATCATGTTCATCTTGCTATTAAATCATGGCTTTGTGGTTAGGGAGTTGCCCCTGTGATCTGAAGGTTGTGAGTTTGAATCCTAGTGGCACCTCTGAGGTACCCTTGAGAAAGAATTCCACACTGTTCACATTGTGAGCAGTGGTGTGTTCACCTGTGACAGAATGGTCACTTTCATTTCACTTTCAAAGTGTCCAAGGACCATTACCTTTAGGTCCTTTGATACTGTTATAAGAAAGTCTCTGTTTGAAAGAGTTTGAACTGTTTGAATTTGAAATAACGCTGTGTTTTACCAAATGGGAAATGGAAATGCCATTAGGGGCACAATTCATAATCAACGGTAGCTCATGTCATTTCTCAGAGCTATTTAAATGAATATATATAGCAAATTCAAACAAACACATGTCACAAACATAACCCAAAAAGCAGCTAAACACACTCTGATGTACTACGTGCGATATTTCTTGTTTTGTGTTGAAACATCCGAAGCGCATCTTCTGCTACGTTCTGCAAAAAAAAATTGCGTCAATAGTGGGGTTTTTTTCTGAGCTTATGCAGTGATGAAGCTGAGAACAGTTTCAAAAGCTAATTTAGAAGTTATCAAAGCTGAGGAACTGACACATTCTGAGCAATTGTGTTTAAATGATTGCTTCATAGTAATTTGTACCTGAATAATGCACTGATTGCCATTTTATGGCTAATGCACAGCGTCATTAGGAGGCCATACTGAAAGACATTTAGCCAAAGCCTAAGTGTGTATTACACACACCTAATGAACTGCTGACCTTCACTTAAAATTTTTAATCACACACACACACACACACACACACACACACACACACACACACACAGGTGGGTGTAAGTGAATGGTGGTCCGTGACCGGTAGGTATGTGCCACAAATTAAGAAATTCAGCATCACAATATTCCCTTCCATCCTTCTGGCAGCATGTCAGATCTCCACAGTCCTCACAATCCGGTTTTTACATTTGACTTTTGACAGGCATTCATAACGTTCCTGCAACAAGAGCTGGAGCTAGAAATGGCAGCTGAGCAATAAAAGAATAGTGACTCTTTGCATTTGATTTGGGCACATAGACCATGGACAAATTCGTATCCCAGCATCCATGATTGCTCAAATTCAGACTGACAGTCTGATCACAAATAAACTCAAAAATCGTTTCGTTTTCTGCTTTGACTGGGATAAACAGATGTCAAAATCTACATTTCCATGCGACATAAATCGATGTTTATATGTCAAAATTGAGAGTATATGTGAGGATCTGTATTTGACAGAGGTTAGGTAAAGGATTGTTTTTGACACAAACGTGAAAGAAACCGAGCATTTAAATATCCACCACGTTCAACACTTGTGAAAAATGAATAGACTAAATGTAATGTGAAACCAACTGAATGGAATAAAGCAGATACAGTAGGGGGATATTAGCATCCTCATAATCAGATAACTGGAGAAAACCTATTTCTGACTTTTGAATTTAATCAGTTTAACACATTTACAGACACTTTAATAATCTGATAATAAGAAAGCTTAATGAATCACCCATTAAACCGATTTCTTCCTGAATACATGACTGTTACATGCCTGTTACACATATCATAATACCAACATTTCGTTCCCTGTGTCTAATTACACTGTTTGGACCTTTCAGAAACTGGAACTTTCAGGCCACTATGGCAGAGTGGCTAAAAGATAAATCTCTGATCACTTGCAGAAACAATAGGGTAGAGTTAAGGTAAAGTAACTACTGAGGATCCAGGTCGTCCCCTTTCTGTCTAATAAATCTAAACCCACTTCAAATAAAGTCCATGGAGAATCATTCTCTTTCACCACTGAGCTCCGTTTTTCCTCCCATAACTCCATGTTCCTGCCTTAAATTAGTGCTGGTGGTTTATGGTTAAAGTAGGGTTGAGTAGTTATAAACTCTGGACTACTTCATGAATTACCATCTATTCCATTTTTATTTATCCAATGCTTCTAAGTGATGTTGTTACTCACAATATAAGGCTAAGGCGAAGAAAGCAGATAGCATTTATTCAGACATATGAATCCCACAAAAGCAATAAAATTTGTGAAAATGGACAGCAGTAATACCTTTTAGAGGGAAGGGGTAAGAAACGTTTACTACTAACAGCTAATGTTTACTGAACCATTGACTCTTCCAGGTCAGGATCAATTCACCTGATATCTGAATGCCCCAGAGTGTTTGTCCAATTTGACCGTTTAAAAATTTTGAATTTTAAAATGATCAGTTTATAAATTACAGGTAAAGGTAATATTAGCCAGCACGGTAGTTCATGATAACATTCTTAGCATATATGCTTAGCCTTCAGTTACTAATTTACAGCTACATTCTATGTTACAGTGCATTGGTGGACTGTGTAATCTAAGAATGACATCATCTAAACTTAAAAATATCCCAAAGCTAAAAGTGACTATTTGGTCAGAGCATGGTGGTTTTCATGGCTGTAAATTGTTAATGTTGACAGTTAACAGCATTTCTTGCACATGAGAGTGACCTCTCTGTCCCCTTCTCATGAAAGCCCCATGTCCTGCCAATGATCTGAAGAAAGAAGACAGGGCCTTCATGGCAGTCGTTTCTTTCAGAAAGCTGATAATTCCCTGCTGTGCTGGTGTGTGTGTGCGTGTAGGTGTGTGTGTGTGTGTGTGTGTGTGTGTGTGTGTGTATGTGCATGTGTGTGTGTGGGGGGTGGGCAGGACAGCATGTGGCCATGTCTTTTCTTTCTGCTGAAACATTATGCACAGGCCTATTCAGTTGAAGCTGATTCATACTCTGTGTACCAGCCCATACACAAAAGAACAGTTCCAAAAGGATCCTAAATTGGTTCTCACAGCCACATGTTCTGGGACAACGGACCATTTCCCAAGATGTACACGAAACCTAAATCTAGGTCAATGTGGTATTTCCCCGACAAATATATGTATAAATATATACAATAAACGCACAAAATTACACGAGCAACCACAAATTGTGTTAATTTCATTTTAAACTCTAATATTTAATACATTACCCTTAAAAAAGGTAAAAGTAAACCTGTACCCATACTGTGTGGTGTACACCGAACTGCTGTTCCCCGCAGTGCTAGGATGTAAATACCGTTGTTACCTGTGTATATACTGTACTGTAATTCATGCAAGCGTGTTTTTGTTGGTCGTTTTCTTGTTATAAGCAGGGAAAATACAATAATACATTAATTTCATTTACAGAAAGAAAAATACAGGCCTTTAAGAAGAGCAAAACAAAAAAACTGTTATGATTCGGGAACGCTGGATTGCATCTGCCAGAGATGTGTCACAGGGCAGGAGCCAATCAGCAGCAAGGAGAAATAAATAACTTCCTCAGACTGGCTACTTTCAAACCTCCTCTGAGTACAGCAGTATTTCAACATCAAAAGACTTTCTTTTTTCTCTGGACTGTACTAAAAAAATGTGTAGAGTTATATTTGAAAATGAAATGTAGCTGTATTTATGTTACAAAATTAGTAAATAATTGTTTCCTTAATTAAATGCATGATAAATAACATATAACATGATAAATAACATATTGCCGAAAAAAACGGTTTCCCGATTTGGTGGGGGTTTCTGCAAACAACTGAACAACACTTTACTAAAACGGTCATTTATTTGTTTTGGAAATTTGACAGTTTAACATTGTAATTGTTAATTTTCACACCATCTACTGAAACAAGCACAAAATACAATTTCTCCATTAGTTCCTGCCAATAGTTCTCCATGTTTAAAAATTAACTGAATAGTTAGATAACTGTAGCTCAAAAATGAGTTGGAACACGCGCCTCCATTCTCTCAACCACATGCGTACATTAGGCAAACATTTTTGGTTGTATAGTGAGGCATTGGAGTTGTTAAGGCCCAAAAATAGCAGCTCATAATACCGAGTTATGAAACAGCCTTTTCAAATATTTCCTTCCATTTCTCCTTTTCAGACTCTACCACGACTTCATGTCCTACCTATTCCACCATTCAATCTCTCAGTCCTTTGTCTGTCCTTCAGTATACATATATGGTCCAACCTACTCTCACTCTCTCACTCATTTTTTTTGTTAGATTTCACTTAACTGTAAGTTATTTACAGTCATGCTTAATTGTCCATACCTTAATTGTTCATTTTATTGAACAAGCAAGGTTCTTCTGGTTTGGAACTGGCACATCTCCCAGAAGATAATAAAACGATGTACAAGAGGTATCACTGTGGAGAAACATATTTCTCAGCTTTTATTTACATTTGAACAAAATGTCGAAAATGATTTATACCCTTCTCAACAATCAATAAAAAAGCCTTTATTGGCTATTACAGTGTCACAACGAGTGTTCAAGGCAGTGAGGCACAGAGGCAGGTTCCAGTTGTTGAATTTTTATTTAGAAAAGACAAGGACTCTACACAAAACATAAATAAACAGGAACATGGACCTTTTACTCAAAATATAACTACAGCAAAGAGACACAAGCAGCAGGGAAACGATAGTGAGGGTAAGCGTGAGCGATAACCAGCAACTAATAACAAAACTCTTGGAACTTAAATACTAAATACACAAGGACAGAAAACCAATCACAAAACATAATCACTAGGGATGAGCGAGTACAGCATTATCTGTATCTGTATCTGTATCTGTATCTGTATTCGTTAACCATATGAATTATCTGTATCCGTATCTGTACTCGAACTGGGCGGGGTTTAACCCGAAAGCGGGTTGGGTTGACTTGTAATGGGCAGAGCTTTAACCGGCTGGTTAGAGACAGCTAACGGTTTAAAAAGAAAAACAAATCTCCGACAGGCAGAGACGTGAGTCGCATTCTACCAAGCAGCACGTCTGAACAAACTCCACGTTTACTCTACTG
>JBBPDH010000104.1:5822262-5837437 GCA_037974565.1 Clupeocharax schoutedeni
AGAGAGAGTGAGAGAGAGAGAGAGAGAGAAAGAGAGAGAAAGAGAGAGGGAGAGGGAGAGAGAGAGAGAGAGAGAAAAGGGAAGTTGACCAGCAGAGAAAGAGAAAGGAGGCAGGTGTGTTTTCCCTAAATGAGCCACGTGTTTCCTAAAAGCCTTTCCAGGTAAGCAGTCCTACACGATGTCTGATGCAGTGCGAGGGTACACGCGCAGGTAAAAGCTTTCTGAAAGGTGTGTAAATGTCCGCACGTGTTTATTCAAGCTTGTTCAAGCTGAAGAATTACGGCTTCACAGGTCATTTCTGGCCAGTGCTGGGAACGGGGAGGGGCCTGCTTTGGACCCGTTGAAAGGTCAGAACTAATCGGTCGACATTACTGAATCTCGTGTTGCTGATTCAGTAATTCAGTGTTGCTGAAGCTGATGTTTCCGAAGAAACGTTAATGGGTCATAATGCGGAAGCGAAATGTCGAAATCAAATGTTTAGGTATGGATAAATGAAGCTTCATTTTTTGGTGACATTCTTAGATATTCTGCACAAAAAGAACTAGTCAAGCACGTCAGGGTGCAGTTCATGGAAACATCCCTCTTTAGACTATAGTCTCTCATTCAACTGGGACAGCAAAAATGCTAAAGAGGATGATTTAAAGCAAAATGTCTGGGAAATGAATAAAAATAGGGGAGAAGCATCGATGATGTAGGGAGGGTCCACAGTCAGTGGTCCCTTAGAATGGGCTTGAAAGTAGCTGAGATTATGAAACTCCCAGCGTTTTTGCCTGAATTTATGAGTTGTATTTAATTAACTGGTGGAAACAAAACACTTTGTGGCCTTTACAAAAGTTATGGCACATTTGTTGGCACAAGTTCTTTAAATGTTTCTTCTGAAACGTTCATTAGCATCTCATTTGTGCTTCCTTTACTGCAATTAAGAGAAAGAGACGTTTGCTGCCACTCTTTGATTGCCTGGAGAGCATCAATAAGGTCAGATGCTTAGTTCACATATGTTACAATTGTACAAACAGGTGATCATACAAACAGGTGACCCTTGAGTAGCTGAACGCACCAATTTAAAGAGCTGTCTGTGCAGATACAGTTTATAGATCTAGATACATAACCTGTTGAATGTATGTTCAAATCATTAAGTAATTATATAATTACATTGCAATAATAGCATATACGTGTAATGACCTCTATGTGAGGTTATTGAAGTCCTGCATGTTGGGATTAGGTGCTCCGGTGGGTGGGTGCGAGGATCGCGTGGGTGGGGTTTTGGTGGTGGTTAGTGGAGAGTTTATCTAAGGCTGTTTAAGTCGTCCCTGTGCACCACAAAAACTACAGCCAGGAACTTATTCATTTAGCGCTATAGCACTCATGCACACTCTCACTTGCGCACACACACTCCTCAGGCATCAGGGAAACGCTTAGCATGGCGATAAGCGCGGCGGTGATAATTTGATTCCTCTTTTTGCCTGTCGTTGGCGTACTTTTGCGTAATTAGTTAGGGAGCGTGTAAGCGGTGTAAGGTGTCTCCTGTGACAGAAGCAGATAAGTCTCTCGCTCTTTCTCTCTTTCTCTATCACTCTCTCTCTTTTCCAGTCTCCCTCTCTCTCTCTCTCGCTTTCAGTCTCTCTCTCTATCTCTCGCTTTCAGTCTCTCTCTATATATATCTCTCACGCTTTCAGTCTCTTTCTCTGTCTCTCTCTCTCGCTTTCAGTCTCTCTCTATATATATCTCTCACGCTTTCAGTCTCTTTCTCTGTCTCTCTCTCTCACTTTCAGTCTCTCTCTCTTTCTCTCTCACTCTCTTTCAGTCTCTCTCTTTCTTTTTCAGTCTCTTTCTCACACTCTCTCTCCCTCTCTCACTTTCAGTTTCTTTCTCTCTCTCTCTCGCTCTCAGTGTCTTTCTCTCTCTCTCTCGTTTTCAGTTTCTTTCTCTCTCACTCTCTCTTTCAGTTTCTTTCTCTCTTTCTCTCTCACTCTCTCTTTCAGTCTCTCTCTCGCTTTCAGTTTCTTTCTCTCTCTCTCTCGTTTTCAGTTTCTTTCTCTCTCTCTCTGTCTCTCTCTCTCTTACACACACACTTATGAACAACAAGGCCTAGTAAAGAACTCGACTGTTCATAACTAGAAGACGCTTCAATGCTAGGGGTTATAATTGAGAATAATTACATTTTGATAACATTATTGTTGTGTGTGCAATCTTGTTTTGTGGCAAATCCATTTTTCTCATGTTTTGAATATGGCTGTAATCCGTTAAGCTAATGAACTACAAACCACTTTAATTACTGGAATCCATGATAGTGTAATTAACTTTTAGTTGTAGAAGAAAATGATAAAACTGTAATATGCTGTTGAACAGCTGAACTAAAACCATCGCACAAACGTTTTGGCACGCCTGTAACGGCTGACGGCCGTTAGAGGCCACTGTTTTCTGTCCCGTTTTGTTGTGCTTGTTCTGTTCTGTTTTGTATGGGTCTTGGTTGGGGTTTTGGGCTCTTATTTTGATGTGTGTTCTTGTAGTCCTTTTGTAGTCCTTGTCACGTGTGTTCACCCCCACCTGTTGCCTGTTTGTGTTCCCCAGGTGTCTCGCCTTTTCCCCAGTCCTGTCTGTGTACTTACGTTCTGCTTATGCTTCCTTAGTTGTCGGTCATTGTCCTCGATTGTCCTCATTTTGTGTCCTCAGTCCTCTGTTTGCAGCCACAGCTTTGTACTTTTCTGGTTTTTGTTTTGCACATTTCAAATAAAAACCACAGAATGGAATCTTGCTATCGAGTCTGCTCCGTTCCAAGAGGCCATTCATGGTCGTGGGGGACTATCCTCGATGCCCATGACAGGGGTATAGATTATTTTTTAAAATCTAGATGAATCTCACTGCAATCTTGGAATTAATCTAGATTAAATTTGAATTTACTACTTGCTTACATAGATCCATGGTCCAACCAAACTGAGTTGCACTGTTAGTTCTAACCTATTTCTTTCATTTCATATTTTATATTTGATTCTGTGGGATTAGATACCGTGGACTAAAAAATCTGACATTAAGTCAGTAAACCCACAAAACTAAATATAACATACGGTATAATAAAGAAAATAAACAAAGTATTGAACATGCAGTCGAAGATCTGTTTAATACTTGATGGAGATAATCTTTTTGCAATGACAAAGATGCTAAGTCCTTAAATCTTGCCGATTCTGTGACCACACCACACTCGTCCAGTAAACTTCAAGTGGAGATATTCATGCCAACCAGTAGCTGTTTGAGATCTGGCTGAGATCGGCTCCTGAGAGGGGTGGATTCTGTTATAAAAAAGGTAATAAGGTTAGTCCTGGAGGGCCGTGATCCAAGAGGTTTTGGTGATTTCTCTGCTCAGACACACAAGTTAATTGCCAGGTTTAGTGAATGTGTTTGAGGGAAAGGGAAACCATCAAACTGTGCTGGACACTGGCCCTCCAGGACCAGAGTTTGAGACCCCTGGACTAGATACAAGGTCCACTCATCTCATTAACACACAGCTAGTTTACCACTGAGAAATCAATGCTATTTTCCTTTGTCTCCAGAGACCAAAGTTCACATTCAACTCTTTCCTTCAGCACTCATGCGGAACACCCGCGAGAGCTATCTTTACCATTCATGCTCGCACCATTTTTCCTTCCCTATTTCACACAGAACAGGGACTCCTCCCCTCTCTCTTGTGCGCATGCTTTTGTCTCTCTCTCATTCATGCAGGCACATACACTTGAGAAAACAAATGGACACAATCGCTCCCTCAATCACACTTTCACTTAAACTGTCACGGTGAATATACTGATGATAATTGTGTTTTAGTAACAGATTCTGTTAATAAACATTTAATTTATTTTCTTCTTGATTTTATTCACTTCATGATTGATGTTAAAATCTATATCAAAATAATTAGTTCCAAAACCTTCTGAGCTGATATTGTTATTACCTTCTTTAGTTAAAAATGAAAATTATAATATTCATGATTTTTCTGGAACTCTCCTCAAGGAAACCCTGGCTATAGGACTACACTTCTGTCCAACCTTTTCAATGCCCAACCAGAAGTTTTGTGAGGAGTTGTCAAGTGATGTTCCTTCCACTAGCAGATGATGGTTAAGAAACCTTAAATGCTTTTCTTGTTAACAAACTCTTAAGTCAGTTAGGGGTCCTTAATGAGCTGTTTAGGATCAAGTGTGTTTGGAGCTGGGACAATACTAAAATGTGGACCTTCTGTAGCGGGAAAACACTTTAGGATATCATGCATTATCATTTTTAAGACAAATGTGTGCTATCTGTGCCTTCACTTTACAATACACTAGCTGGGGGTTACAGCTTGATAGCTACAATAGCCTCATAGATTCTAACTAAGGAAGTACATACACCATTATATAACTGGGGAAATTGGAATCATTCTTTTTCATTAACTGTTTGCTATATGTATATTTTTATGTGTATATGTTTATTCAGAAACTTTTATACACTTCCACTATCAATGTTTATGACCCCCAAATTTTACATATTGTTAAAATCAGAACTGACCAGTCACTTTGTGTTTACTAGAGTTGCTTTGATGGAAGGGCTAATATAGATTTTTCTCAATTTGCCTATTAATGTTTTTTTTTCTCTTGTTTTAATTAACTTGTTCATTCTGTCAATACCCCTATGACCCTAACCTTTATGTGAATGAGCCCGAATATCCAGCAACTAAGTAAATCGCACTGGGATCATCATAACGTAATGTACAACATGAGATTAATTCCTAAAGCCAGGTTCATCATGATGAAATGAATCATTTTGGTTCAGGCTCACTTCAAGGCTGTGAAAATGGATGTTGTTTTGCTAATAATGTCACATGTATTACTGTAGGCACAATTGCTCTTTCTTACTCTGTAAATAAATTCCAGTGTTGAATATACTGTATAATAAACCCCTTTTATTGCTTCTCTTTGATTACATTTTAAGCTCCACCTACCTTCCGGATACAACATACATGTGCTATTACAAATCTGTTGTGATGTCCAATTAACCAGTCCATGCTCTGTTGTCTTCTTATTAATTATTTCCTACAGAATGCCGATCCATTAAATCTCATGTGTTTGTACTGTTAATTTCTTATATTGAGTAGTAAAATTCACAATGTTATTGGATGAGTGGGATTTTAAGTTCTAAATATCTGATTCATTATACTTCATGTACACTATTCAAGCAACCAAGTAAAATTACCATAGGAAGTCAACTATTTTGGAATTTGAATTCAGGTCTGATTCCAGACATTCCAGTTTAATTCTAAATATTTTTTTTTCTGCATGGAGGTCTCTCTCATCTCAATACCAGGGAGTTTATCAGAATTTAGTGTTTTAGTATTGGGAAACCTGATAATGTCACCATTGATGCCAGATCCTTTATGAGTGAGAGACCAATGTCAATTACTGTCTATATGCTACCTTTCTTAGTCACCTCTTTTAAAGTTGCAGTTTACACTGTAACTGACCACTAATAACCCTAATGGCAACATTTACTAAAAGAGAGCGCTGTTGCAGAGACTTCTACTCCTGTAACTGTCATTAGTGGGTTGAGAATGGAACCACTCAAAAATGTCCTGTCAAGAGTGGACTTGCGGTTATAAACTGACCACTGACTAGAGGATTGTTTAAACATATGGGCTTCAACAGATGAGATATAGTCTCTAACTATGCAATAGCAAGTTTTGGATAAGGAAAAGGTGGTCTGAAGGTGTGGCAGATAAGAGCAGCTGTGTCTATTAAGTATAAAGCAAATATTCAAATACCACAAATGAGCTTATCTGTCCTTTGTCAGCAAGACAGTGCTAATTGGCCAAGCCCTAGAGTTGTTGCTCTCGTGTTTGACCTTTTGAATAGATGAATGACATTTCATTTGAACAAAAACTGTCTTTTGTGGTTTCACTCCATTGCAACTCTACCTCTTAAATTTGCTTTGTCATCTTCTACTTCCCCTACTTCCAGCTCCCCTGTGGAAGTAAATTCAAAGGTGAGTGTTGGAGGAATAAAAGAAAGAGAAAAAACAGAGAAAATTCACTTGTCTCCGGTCTCCCAGTGGGCCAAGCAAATCTCTAGGTAGGTCAGAGAAGCACGAGGCATCTGTAGTGGAGTGATGGCACTGTTAGCTGCAGTGGAATGATAGAGCTGTTAGATGCAGCAGAATGATAGCACAGTTAGGTGTAGTGGAAGGCTAGCACTGTTCTATGCGGCAGAATGATAGCACTGTTTACTGCAGTGGCGTGATAGCATTGTTGCAGTGTCATTATTGCTGCTGTACAATAATAACTGTTATCAGTACTGAAATGTGCTTTCATTCTTTTTCAGGTAGCAATTCTTTCTTATGTAGTGAAATTATAGTACTAGTAACTGCAGTGAAATGATAACACAGTTCGCTACAGCAAAATCATAGTGTTTTAAGTGCAATGGAATAATAGCAGTGCTATCAGTGGAATATTAGTACCTTTAATTTGAAAAAATAGTCACAAAGTTGGCTGCAGCAGAATGATAGAGTGATTTTATGTCATTTTAAAAACTTGTACAGTGGCTTGTACAGTGACATATTTACCTTGAGTGAGTTATGTGCAAACTATTCACCGAAATGTTCACCCATCTATAATAGTAAATTGAGTTTTAAACAATAGGAACAGTTTTTGACAATTGCAACATTTAATTTAATGTACAATAAATCTTAAGATGATTTATGCAAGCGGTCCCTGGTGCGGCTCTCATATGGCTATTGTCCGCTTACATGAAAGGCAACCATGGTGACTGTTTAGATCAGGGGTTGTTAGTCTTATTCACAGATGGATTTTTATTACAATCAAGCATAAGTATACCTGATTTTATTTGTATATTCAGGTGGTTTATTCAACTGATCTTTGTTTATTAGATATATGATATATGAAGTATGCTCCTGCCTGGCTGTATAAAAAAAGCTGCTTTCACTTTGGAACTTCCTAGTAAATAGTTACATTTGTGTTTGAAATATATGAAACTCTCAATAAAATGTATGAATCATATTTACATAGAATTTATGGCCAAGGTTTTTGTGCAGCAGCCCAGCTCTGATCCCAACATATTTGTGTTCTGCTCTATAAGGTTCAGTGCCAATAGCCAGTCAACAATACTATAACTGCCTGGCAGACTTGAGTACGCTTATGGTTGGCGGCTACTAGAGGCTGTCCTTTGTGTTTTGTTTTTCTGGGTTATTTTGGGGATTTTTATTGTGAGGGTCTTGTTTACGGGTTTCAGCTGACTGTGTGCTCAGAGCAAATGAGTTTTGAGTTTCTATTGGTTTCTTTAGTTTGAAGTTTGATATTTAAGTTCGTTTGTGGTGGACCTGAGTGTTGGTCCACCGTCACCCTGGCTCTAGTTAGTGTGTTTCCATTTTCCTTTGATTTTAATGTCTGTTTTGGCCCACTTGCCTTTTGTTTTAGAGTGTTTTAAAAAAAAAAATAAAGAAAGTAACAGTACAGAGGGAGACTGGAAACCCTGGGATGGCAGTGAAACAGACCGAGAGGCAAGCCACAGTGAGCTATGAGGATCCGGCATAAGGACAGAAAAAGAGATGGACAGAAAACCTATGGTCAGGGACCGTTTGTCACACACGAGGGACTATGGCCACTGCCAGAGGGGTTTCAGTTATTCTTGGTTTATTTATTATGGTTAGGCTGCGGGAAGTATGGTTGGTTGATCTACAGAGCGAATAGGTCTTAGTTGAAGAATATCGGAGCAGGGTCAGGATGTGGTTCAGGTCAGGGGGAGAAAGTACCTCTCTGGGTGTGCAATATACACCCTTAACCTGTGGAGCTCCAGGTGCAACGTTCCCTGGAACGGGTCACGAAAATGGATCCAGACAGTGTGCATCCCCCAAGTAAATTAGTATTTCACCCCCCAGGAGAAGAGGTAGTGGCAGTGGAAGTAAGGGCTGTGTCTGGGGCCTCTTTTGAATAGTTGGATCTGTTGGTAGAGAAGGTGGAAGGTTTGACTTGTGAGGAAGAACAGCGGCTACAGGAGATGCTGGTCCATTGGAGGCGAGTGTTCACCCGGGACAAAGAGGATCACATACCCACTGGCACAGCCACACCCATATTATAATAATATTGGCCTGTCCCACCGAGCCTGTACTCTAAGCTGAGAGCCCTTCTGAAGTCCATGCTGGAAGGAGGTGTGATGAAAGAGAGCTCGAGCCCCTGAGAAGCTCTGCTGGTTTTTGTGAAGAAAAAGGTGCGTTACATGGTCCATGTGGTGAGCCAAGAGTGGGTGACTACTGATCCAGAGAAGACAGAGGTGGACCAGCATTGGCCACAGCCAGTAATGGTGAGGGATGTGCGCTCCTTCTTGGGGTTTGTTGGCGGTTTATTCCTGGGTTCGCCTGGAAGGCAGGGTCACTTCATTGGCAGCCCCTGGTCCAGGCCCCAGTGTTGGCCTATGCTGACTACACCCTGCCATTCTGCCTGTACAGAGACGCAAGACTCCAAGGGGCAAAAAAGGGCAATTGGTTATGTAAGCAGGGGCTTGCACAAGGCCAAAAGAAATTATCAGAACTATAGTGCCTTCAAGATGGAGCTGTTGGCACTCAAGTGGACGGTGGTGGAGAAGTTTAGTGACTACCTGTGGGGATCCAAGTTTGTAGTCTTCACCAGCCATCGCCCTTTGCTCCATTTGAAGATGGCCAAGTTGGGGTCAGTGGAACAGTGATGAGCTGGCCAGCTGGCCTCATTATTAAGAAACCTGCTAGAAAACACCAGAATTTGGATGCCCTGTCCTGGCCGGGGGCAATTGCTGCTGCCCAGATCCAGACTGGCGTTTGAGTCCCATGGAGAAGAACCTATAGAGTCTCCATCTGCCTGAGTTGGTTCAGGCCTACAACAGCTCTCCCCACAGTAGCACCGGCCTGTCACCCTTTTGGGTCTTGTTTGGAGCCAGCCCCACCTGACAGTAGTTCAGCTCTGGAGGGGGTAAATATAGAAGAGCGCAAGTGACCAGAGGAAGAGTGGTTATAAAAGCAACAATGGTGCCTTTTATAACCACTGGTTCAGGAGGCCGTGGAAACGAGCAAGCAGCTGTGTCAGGATGGGGATCCCTAAGGGAGCAGGTCCTGCTGTGGAACTTCTGCTGGCAGGCTGGGGGTAAGGTGGCTCCGTATTGACAGCCCAGCCTGTGGGTGGAGATCCCATGGGGATCCCATGACCCCAGTGTTTCAGATCAGGTCAGGGAGCCAGGAGGCCCCGCGAGAACCATTCACCGTCACCACCTGTGAACCACCGCTGAATGGAGAGCGGCCCTGCCGGAGGCTGGGGATGAACGACAAGATGCCCGGGGCATGCCTTGGCCTGCCTTGTCCACCCTGCAAAGTAAGCCAGGTATGTGGGGAAGAATGCCAGTCCCAAGGGCTGAGGTAGGTGACAGGGCTCCTGTGATTCTGCAAGAAGTTGGGACTGGGAAGGGGGAGCAGGTTGACCTGCCAGTGCAAGGGGTTGGTGAGGAGGTAATGGGTCAGGTGGATCCCCCTGAGGTAGAGACCGGCGAAGAGGTTGCCAAGCATGTTGTGGAGGCAGCTACACCGGCTGGGTTATTGGTTCGATACTCATTATCCCACTTTGGGGTGAAGCCTGTCAGGTACAGAGAGTAGTGCTCAGGATTAGTCATTCCGGGGCAGCACGCAGGTCCTCGTTGATTGATTGGTCGGCATCATGGCATCAAGCCGGCAGGGCAGGGCTTGGACGTTTTAGGATGAGCAAGACCATGGTGTCGGCACGAGCATTCCCTCCATGTTCTTGGGGGAAAGTTTGGACAAAGAGGAGTTTCTCTAGCAACCATGGAGCTGCAGCCTCACTGTGTTGGGGGACATTTGAGCAGACTCGAGTACCGGAGTTTGAGTCCAGTGACGGACGATGTGGTGAGGCGGCTGGGTCGTGGTTTGTGAGACTCTCTCTGTCTGTTTGCCTTTCAGAAGCCCTGTTGCCTTTCAGAAACCATTCCCTATTGTCTGGAATGAAAACCCACCACCACTCCAGCCTCTATATGGACAAGATTGGTGACCCGTGGTATTGGCACTGTCATTAGGAAATTGTGAGTTCAATCCAGGATTTTGCCACAGACAATCGTGGCTGAAAGTTTGCAACAGACAATCATGACTGAAAGAGAAAATAACTTGCTTTGCTTTCTTCAGGTTAGAAGAATGGCCTCCTTCCCACTCAGCAGGATGATAGCCAGCGTGGGCAGTTAGAACTAGCACTTACAAGACTGCAGTTAGAAGATGCATTCAGGTGTCCAATGATGTGTCAGTTGCAGTTCAAAAATATGCAGTAGCTTTACATATTTCAAAGGCTCACTTTAGCCTCTGTGGAGACAAACTGAATTGTGGGACAGGTGAAGACCTAGCTAGCGGATAAGAATTCACCACAACAAAAATATAAAAAATGAGTCACAGGGTGTAAAGAATGAGTGAGGAAGATGGAAATATATGAGAGCTGTCATAAGATCTCCTTAGTTTTTTTTTTCTTTATATAAAATTATTTTAAACATGCATGAGAGGCCTTTCACACTGTGAAAACATTTCTTGATTTTTTTCAAGCTATAATGTTTTAGAGGCTGCTTTTATTACAACATTGACAAATAGCTGCTGCAGTTGTCATTGAGTTTTGCATCCTGAGAGTTCTCATTTCTCATATTCTTCAGTGTGTGACCCTTCAAGTGGAGTTTAGCAACATACAAGTAGCAACGCTACCATCTTACACAGATGTACCAGAGGCTAATGATGATTTCTTGCTGCTGTGCTTTATGCTGAGTAAAACATCTGCTGGCCTTCGCTCAGCATTCAAGTGTGTGTTTATGGCACTGCCTCAAAGTTACCGCTGTCTTCACACTTTCACCATTAAAATGAATAAACCAACTTCATTCGTTTTTTTGTTGTTGTTACGGCTGGTGCTATTTATCTTTGTGCCATTTTTATTTGCATGTCTTTATTCTGATTGTTTATTTTAATGTATTCCTGTCTGTTAGAACATCAGGAGCGATAAAGCACAGACGAAGTGACTCTCTGAGGCATTGACTGTTTCAAAAGGAACATGTGTTCAATTATCACGCTCTCTGCTGAATAAAAAAACCCTTGTGTTGTCCCTGTGCTATTTGTATTACAAAAACATAATGCAAGAAATTCCAAGAAAAGTCCAATGCCATTGCTCCCTCTTTGATCCTTACAGTCACTTATGATTATTATTTTCCCTCTTTTTTATGTAAGCTTCTTTTGTTTTCCATTGAGAACACCATTAGGACATTTACTGCAGGGCCAATATAACAGAAATATTCAGCAGCGCTATTGTGCAAGTTTGATGCAGTTGTTTTTGCAGTACACAAACTCGCTGCTTGGCTCTATGGTGCTTTCACAGTCCCACTTGGGAGATTGGTGTGTGTTGATATAAAGTAAAGATCAGAGACGAAACGACCAGACAGTGAAGCCTTTCTATTGCTGTGCCTTATCCAGATGTTTAATAAAGTAAAACAGCGTACTCATATATTATACAATTAAAGAGCCCATAGCAATAATAATAATAATAATAAAAAGAATTCCCATGCTCTTTTGTAAATAAAATAGTTTAATGTAGAATTAAAACTTTGACAAAGTCTCCAAATGTAACTTTTTGGGACATTGTACAATTAAAATGAGTCAAATGACTAAAGACGACTCAAATTAGTAAACTCAAATTAGTAAAACCCAAAGAAAAATGTTATATTTTCCACACTAATGGCAGAGTATTATCATCAAAACCTTTTCATGGATATGAGCAGGTTTATATAAGGTTACGAAACTGAAACTTTTCAAAGTTTTACTTGGAACAGAACGTACTTAGAATTCCATAAGCATTTTTATGACAAGACCAATAATGAACTATTAACAATACTGCTTGGTTACCAGTGCATGATGTCTCCTTGACCTCTGGTCATCGCATGATGGAGTTTCAGTATCACCATAAAAGCAGCAAAAAAAAGCAGCATAAGAGTTATTCAGTTCAGTTCAATTGAATTATATATATATATATATATAGCTCTTTTTACAACCAAGATGTCACAAAGCAGCTTTACAGAGTCCAGGTCCGAGCCCCTGGTGAGTAAACCAACTGAAGGAAGAAACCTCGGGAGGAACAAAGACTCAAAAATGAATCCATCCCCCTCAGGTCGACCCGGAGAGAAAGAAAAGAGTTTTTTTGGGGTTGAATGACAAGAGGCCTTCATGAACAAGATTACAGACAGATAGGCCATCTGCGGCTAACAGAGTTGGAATCACTAAATGTCCATAGAGGTCAATTTGAAGAGAAACTGAGTCTGTAGTCGATAAAACAACAGGGACAGAGATGAAACGAGGTAGGGCTGCATGTATTAAAACTCAAGTTTTTTTCTTAATTCATTTTAGATATACAATTACATAATAGTTCGCTTTTATAAGTGATATGAGGCAGCAGCACACCAAGTGTTGTGGTGGAGAGGTGGGGATTTTGTCTTTCTTGTCTGCATGTAAAGTTTTCCTCAACTGATCATGAAACTAGAGTTTGTTTTGAGAGTGGTAATATCAGAATATTACAGTTGCATTTTCCACATTGTCTGCCTTCTCTAGTTGTGTGTAGTGATATCTCTCTAAAGGTCTGTGAAAGACTTCCTTTTGCAGATCCTCCTGTATCATCCACTCTAAGCCACATCAGCTGGGGTTTGAAACAGCCCCAAATAGGCATCACCAGGGTGTGTGTAACTGTTATGTGTGTTAATATTCTCTAGAACATATCTCTTTTCCTTAAGCTTTGGTACATAATATCTAATCTCTTGGCTCAATAACTGAATTTTGATCAAATCAATCCGTTCCTTCAGCGATGATATAACCCGAATTTTGGTGTTGAGGTGCGTTTGCCGAAGGTTAGTCTAAGTCACTTAATTAGTGTGAACTCAAAATATCCTGTTGAGTGTGTTGCAACAAAAAAACATATATATATAAATTTTTTTGATGATCGGTGTTAACGCCGTTAACGCGAAGATTCCATGCGATTACACAACACAAAACAAAAAAATGCTTAATATAAACATATTTAAAATTCATAAATACATGGACAGTAATGATTACAAAAGGGGGGGGGGCAGGAAAATAACACAGTGCAGGTCATTACATTTTGAAATATATTGAGATTTATGTCATTACAGTGAACAAGACAAAACAAGACCTAGGCAAACAAACAAACAGACACTCACAATAATTGGCACCCCAGGAAATCTGAATTAAGGAAATGTAAATGAAGCATGATTCCATGCATATTTACCTCATTTAAATAAAAGTGTGTTGGCTTACACAAACCTGGGAGTGGATACAAGGGAAAAAAAACACTTAAAATGCCCAAAGCAGACAAAGTAATCATTGCCCACAAAAATTCAAAGTTTGGGAACTACCTTATAAGTGAATGTAAGACTGTGAAGGCGGGATGTAAAATTAAAAAGAGTTTCGCAGCATCTTGGTGTCATCATGTCTTCAAATCCATCACAGTTTTACAAGTTTACAAGATGCCACTGGAGCTTTCACTGAAACCAGGGCCACTATTAGGTATATACGAAGTACGCATCCATGTCGGGTCCTGACCTTGAGGGGGGTCCCAGTCCAACCGTGAGCTTTATGTTTCCAAATACTTAAAGTCGGTTGGCCATCGAAATAAAGGTGCTACAGAAAAAAAAACACCTAATACTCTGCATTAAATATGGTGGAGGATGTCTAGTGCTGTGAGGATGTTTCTCCTGCAAAGGCGCTGGCAGCATTGGTTGTACATATGGCACTATCGCTTCCAGGAAGTGCCAGAAACCTTGGCCAGGAATATAAAACTTGTTCATGGTTGGATATTCCAGCAATACAATGAGCCAAAGCACAC
The DNA here is from genome assembly GCA_037974565.1 of Clupeocharax schoutedeni. Lineage (NCBI taxonomy): Eukaryota > Metazoa > Chordata > Actinopteri > Characiformes > Alestidae > Clupeocharax > Clupeocharax schoutedeni. Next base: position 5,836,178 of record JBBPDH010000104.1, read on the forward strand.
ATTAAAAATTCTCTCAAAAATTGTTAATTTAGGGTGTACCAATTCTGGTTTTGAAGGTTAGTGTCCAATACAGTTTCCCTCCTTAAACACCCTCACTAACACTGCCTATCAACAGCTGAGTTGAACCAGGTGTGGATGTGGGCACTCCTGTGTAAAATAAACACAAAATCACACTTTTGCCATTGCTATCCCACTACCCTTACCTAAATCCAACTGAAGATCTGTGGGTTGAACTCAAGAAGAGAGTATGCAAGAGAAACCCCAGAAATCTGCAGCATCTAGAAAGATATCGCTGTAAAGAATTGTAGAAAAAAACTTTTGTTCTATCTTCTTCTGTAAAGGAAACTGAATATAAATCTCAGGTACAACATATAGAATGTACTCAGACTGTGGAAAAAAACAAATGTCATCAGGGAAGGCTCTCACACCCCTGCTGCCTCTTCCATGCCCCCAGCAATCAAGTTCACCGGACATTTGAGCTGGAGTTTCCCTGTACGCGTGTCGGTATGTTTTGGTTTGGGTGGTTGCTTGGCAATGCACCTGTCTCGTATCAGCCCTTGTGTTCACCCAGCCATTGCCTGTGTCTTGTGCATTAATCCAGTAATGATCAGTTGGTGTTTGTGATTGGTCTTTGTGCTCTTGTCATTGCTTTAAAAGCCAGGAGTGTGGTAACGGACGAACATGAAGGCAAGGAAGAATCTTGCCCAATGTATGTCAGTGTTAATCTCTCTTCCTGGCTCAGTGGACTGAGGAAGAACCCTGGTCTCCTCTGTAGAAAGAAGATCTCTTCATTGACCTATGATAGGGGAAGAGGGGAGGAGGGGAGAGGCTGATTTTTGGTCCCAGTCCAGCCCTGAACTTGTCTATTTGTGTCTCTCATGTTTTCCTGGCATTAACCAGCGAGGGTAAAGCTCCCATAGGCTGGAACCACCCCTAGTTGGTTCTGCACGAGGCAGAGCTCCTGCACCTGCATGTATTACCAAGTATTGGGACCATCTCAGGGCCATTTGCTTTCAAGTGATTGTTTAAGTGCCTTTTGCTATTAAAGCCCTTTGTGCTTTGTTTAACTCTTGCATCTGTTCCCTCCCTCCCTGAGACGACATGATAACAGCAGAAACTGTTCCTGATATGTGTAATTCTGTATGTATTTTGCTGCAGAAAGTATGCAAGTTGATTTATACTCTGGTAATAGTATGCACGGGGAAAACAATGTTGGTAACAATTAGAGTTGAGCCGGATACTCGGTTGAAACGAGTATCC
>JBBPDH010000104.1:5879549-5889601 GCA_037974565.1 Clupeocharax schoutedeni
CGATCTGTATCATACCCACTAGGCCACCACCATCACTATGGATCCTGGAACACAGTCTACAAGATCATACTCTTGTGTTCAAGGCTCCATAGTGATGGTGGTGGCCTAGTGGGTATGATACTTGCCACTGGACCAATGGGTTCGAATCCTACCCTTAGCATACCACCATTGGGTTCTTGAGCAAGACCCTTAACCGCAAGTTTCTCCAGGGAGACTGTCTCCTGTAGGTAGGGAATGGAAAACGCTTTCGATAAAAGTGTCTGCTAAATGCTGAAAACATAAACATAGAGTTCAAGGAGAATCAGGACCAATGACTGTGTCACTGATCTGGCCATGATGCATGGAGGCTGGTTGTACTTGCTCTGAGTGAGGAAGAGAGAGAATTTATTTAAGACAGAACACACAAGAATTGTTGAAGGAAAGTAAAGGAGAGATTCTGGTTGGTAGTTCTCGGAGCATGGTCACCACCCTGGTGATATTGAAGGCAGCTCGTACATGACCTTGCAATAAGAAGCTGTTAATGGTGGGAGGTGTTAAGTGGAAGCAGGCCCAGGGATGTTGTCCTGAGCTTCAGGGGTTGGGTGGTGTCCAGCAGGCAGGTGGTTGGGTTTACAGGATGTTACCTGTAAAAAGAAGAGAATAACATGTTAGAGAGGTCAACCAAACCTTGATCATTTATGGCATTTTATTTTTTTATTGAGCTTAAGTGAGGCCAGGATAGAATCTAAACAATAAAACCCCTGTAGCTCGTGTTTGCGTTCTTTACTGCCCAATCAGTTTAAGCTTTTAGCCTCTGTTCCAGTTTATTGGTATCTGGGTCCTGGCTTTTGACATTTTAAACAGTGAGTCATAAATAACTGGCTTTGAAACTGATAGGTCTAATGAACAAGTGAAGCTACTTGCTTGATTGGTTTTCTAAAATGTGTCAGTTCAGATTTCTGAAAAGACAGGCAGAAGGATAAGTTGGGAAGGGCTTCTAAAAGAGGTCCTGTGCACTTTTCTATTCACTTTATTTCTGTTCATTTTTTGGTAGAGTAACTTGCCAATTGAAAAAGCATACATTTTTCTGCTGAATGACAATACGGAAATTTTGTATCATAATGTGTTTTATATAATCAACTGATTGCTGTATTTGATGGTATTTCATTCTCCAGTGAATCTTTCAAAAGTGTAGCACTCAAGGACAGCAACTATAGAAAACTGCACAGTTTGAATTGAATTTTAATTACACTGGACCGTAGGAAAGATAATAAAAATCACACATGGTTAGAATCAAATGTGGAGAAAAGGGTTATTTTTCATAAAGGGGGCATTTGGCAGACACCTTTATCCAGAGCGACTCACGGCCATTAGTTACAGGGACAGTCCCCCTGGAACAAAGGCTTAAGAGTCTTGCTCAAGGACACTGTGGTAGAAGAAAGGCTGGGTGAGGGGTGGTTTGAACCTGCAACTCTGTGGTCCTCAGGTTCCCAGGCAAGATTTTACCCACTAGGCTACTGCCACCCTTCCATCATTCCAATATTATTTGCTCTTCTTGCATATTTTTCATGTATGTTGTATGTTTCTTGTATGTACATTTCAACAGGTGTTTTATTATTCAAAAAAAGAACACCAGAACAAACTGCAGCATTTTTAGATAACCTGAATCATAACAATATCAGTGCATTATTATTTGTCTACAATATTTGCACAGAATAGGTTTTCAATGTAATGCTGATGCACCATACAGCCCCATTACATCACTTGTTTTTGCAGCCAGGTCATGAAATTAGCTTTGGTTTAAGTGTATATTACCTTAAATAAACCAAATGCAGCAACGTTTTAAAATGTCTCTTTATTGAACCATTTGGGAAACTAAAGTGCCAGTATACTCATTTGGATTTCACCGAAGCAGTCCAGAGCTGACAGGACAAAATGAAATTAAACACAAGATTGAAATTCAGTTTGAATATAAAGGACTAAGATGGATGTGAGGAAGAAATTGAAAGTTTGAATACATGTGTCAGTATTTGAAAATCAATCCAAATTATGTATGAAAACATGTATAATGAGGCAATTGTATCGAGTTAAAGCCTACCTCTGGCTTTCAGGCTGTTTACAGAGCAAATCAGAAATCAATGGTAAGAAGACTGGCTTAGAGCATCTTTATAAATATCCATAAATTCTGTCTGTAAAATAACCCTCCAAATAAGCTGCAGGCACTGTTTTAGCATTGCTCAGACAGCTCACAGTAGTGACTCTGCAACAACAAATTGACTGGGACCTGAGATACTGCATCCTTTTTGTTAATCCACATGCTCCTTTACTTATGTTTGCTGCTTGGAAAATGTAGCCATCACTTTTAAATATGTTCTGACATCAGGTGCCACTTCCCAGGGGCTTCTCAATGGGTGAGTCACAAGCCTATTGGATAACCAAAGTGTAGAGGAGTGACCCTACCATGGTGTAGTCTCAAGCTCCAGTGTTAGCTTTAATCTTAGCAAAAGGAAACCAGTACTCAGACCCTTTTGCGAAAGAAAACAGGCTCCTTTGTTCATTTAGTGTAGTAAATGTGTGCCCAGAATAGCTAACAGCTCCATCTCACTAAAGAGCCAACAGCTTGTTTCATTCACACACAGCACAACATACAGAGTTTTTGTTTCCAAATGTGGGATCATTAGAGAGAGGGAGGGACCGAGAGAGAGGGAGAGAGAGAGAGACTTACTTAAAACAAATATCATCAGAAATGAGACAACAAGCCCCATGCCAAGCCTGGCAGTGCCACAGGGCGAGCGGCTGGCTTTTATTTGGTGGGTATTCTGTGTGTATTGCTACCCTGCTGAACATATTGCAGGTGCCCAGAAGCCTAACCAAAATGACTATCTATTTAGTAATCATAAGAGCCACTTAAGCTGCTGAAGTTTCTCCCTCAGATTTCTGTGCGGGAGGCAATTTATTTACTGCACAGGCTTTTCTCTTAGAAAGGCCTTGTAAACAGTTTTTCTCAGAGTGTCTGGGGTCCCGCTGGTACGAAAGCAGATACACAGCTGGGAAAATAGAGATAAGAATGGCAATTTGCGCAACTTTACAGGGCGAACCTAACTACTGGTATTACGGTGTACCCAAAATGACCACCTGCAGTGAAGTCATTTAGAGACAATATATTATTTACCGTCTGCTGCGTTTGGCCATTGTGTAAATGAGAACGTAAAGTGAGTGGTGCAGCAGAAATGACTGAAAATGACCACATTCAGTAAAGTCATTATGATGAGAATGTGTTTGTTGTCTGTTGTATTATGACATCATGTAAAGTTGAAGGATGCCTGCCTACGGTTAAAACATAACAAAATAAAAAATGACAAAAAGAGATTGGTGTTCTAATTAAAAAAATAATTCCAATCCAATAATGCATGAACAGGACAATAAACTGTGTCTAATAGTCTGTCAATGTATGTAATATATTCAGTAGATTTGAATGCTGCCTGGTTAATAGGCCTATTTTTGGGCTGTGCACACAAAAATGTAATATGTATGTCATGTTTCTTCTTCATTGCATAAAATACAGGTGCCATGTTCTACATATGCAGAAATAGCTTCCAATACACACTTTTTATTTAGCAATTAAAATGCATGCCACAGATGAATGGTTTCTTAAATAAATTATGAAAATTAATTAATTAGGGCTATAAAGCGATTAATTAAAATTAACTAGTTAATCGCAAATCTAAAAAATTAATCGTGATTAATCGCAATTCTAGGTCAACCCAGTATATAATATATAATGAACACACTAAGTCATCAATTTTACAAAGAAGGCTTTGTTTATTTGTTTTTTCCAAACTCTGTTACACTTTTAAAAGCTGTCAGATAAAAGAAAACTTACTTTTGAATAGAAAATGCATAACATCTTCAAACCTGAAAGAATCTCTGTCTTAAGACAAAATGTAGCTTTAAATAACTTGAATTAAAGGATAAAGCCTAAATAAGAAATCCCACCTCTTGCTCCAAACTCTTGCAACTGTCGCAGATCCCCTCCCTCCCTGTCTCTGCCACACTGGGATGCTTCGCTTGAGGTTATATGATAGTGATGTAGTGCTTCGGTGGTAATTGAATACACTTTTGCAAAGCACACATATTACCCATGTCTGGTCCATATCCCCCTCTGGTAGTAACATAAAGCGAAATTGTTCATTTAACAGCGTGTGTTTATCTTCCATCGCTAGCTTGACTCAGCAGCAGCATTGGCCACATGACGTGGCTTCTTCTTATGGCTTGCTGGTCGCCGACATAGCGCAATACTGCCCCCACTGATTATGTGGTACTGCAATGTTGAGGGGTGTTTATTTTTCAAATTAATCACACGATCAATTTATTTTAAAGCGTTATAGAAAATAAATTAATGCAAATAGTTAACATATTTTATTAGCCCTACTTTTAATATATCTTGGATTAATAAGTTTTGTTTTAATAGAATTAATAACATTTAATTCTAGATATTTTAACAAACATATCAAATGAGTGTCAACAGGCATTCCAAAAATGATCAGAAAGAGACTGCCTGTATTCAGGCATATTTTTTTTGCCATTTTAATTATGAATGGTAATATTTCTAAAATTGCCCCATGTTCTGATTGGCTGTTAAATGAAATTGCAATCCACTACAACAGTGTTTCTCAAACTATGGGCCACTGACTGGTGCCTCGCTTCTGCACCAATCAAAATTCAGTCAGATCAGGTCTGATCTCAGCCATGCTGTCACAGCGTGCCCCGCCCCCTCAACTTCACGGCCTGCCCATTGTTTCAGCATGCTAGTATGTTCAGCGTTTCCGAACTGCCCTTTGTTTCATTCACTCCAAACTTTTCACGGACACACATGCATTATGAGAGCCACGAAAACAAATAAGAAACAGGCTCAGAAAACACGCCCTGAGTGTCTCAGTCAGCGTGTTTTCTCATTTCGAACGGTTAGTGGCGAGAAAGCAGACACACCCTTCACACTAAAACGTTGATTTACATTATAATAATTACTGTGGGTGAATAATTCCTGTGTGAGGGGGGTATATGTGCAGGGGTTAAACTGCGACTGGACATACAGATATCAGTATGTGTTTGACATTGCAAATGTTTGACACTACTGTCAAATTTCATCATTGCTATCGTTGTCACCAGCTAATCACCGCTGTTTGGTAAGGCTGCATATTTGAAACTAAACTCTCGTCAGTTTCAGCAGGCCACAGTATTTACAGAATGAAATTAATAGGGTAGTAGAGTGGCCATGTGGTCTTTTGAACATTATTCAGTGGTCAATGGAACCTAATGACATTTCGCTGAACAATCAGAATGAAATATTAACAGCAAAGCGAGGTAATGTAGAGTAATGCACTGTCTTCTGCTACCTATTACAATAAAGTAGGGCAGGCACACTCCTGGAAGCTTCCCTAATCTAACACATCTGCTCCAGCTAATCAACTTCTTCAGGTCATCTGAATATTAGAGCAACATGAGTTAGATTAGAGCTGGATTTAATATCTGCAGGAGGGAGCTTTCCAAGAAGAGAACCGGGCTATGTTAAATAAGGTCAGCTCAGGAAGCAGCTACTGCTGCCGATGGCCCAAAATTTGAGAGAAGATAGTTTTGCACTCAAGTTGGAGCTGCACCATAGACTCTTTAGGTCACATTTTACCTAAAGGCTAATAGTTTATGCAATTGACCCAATTGTAGCAGATCAGCCAAGACATGGTTGGTGTCTGGAGTATGTTTGTTTAGTTTTGAGGCTAATGTAGGCTAATAAGAAAGTATAGCCATGAACAAACACACCAAATTGTAATAATTATTTAATACCTTTGTTAAGATAATAGATATATTGTTAGACACCACATAAACAACTCTGTTTGAGAGTACTTGACATATTCACAAGTGAAACAATTTAAAAAGATCGATTTATATAATAATATTTGGGGTAAGTGTGAAAACTGATTTGATTTCTTTCTAAATGTTCTCTTCATGGTCAAAATCAGTTCATAGTAACACAGTGTTCTAGAGAACTCAGAAGTTATGAACTTCTTTATTTATCTGTTTGATCAGTACATCAGTAAAATTCTATGAGGATCTCCTACCTTCGAGATATCTTCAGATCTGTCTCCGTCTTTTTTCATCCTGCTTTTCACACCCTATGGCCGTTCCCTAACTCTCTCATCATATAATCTGAGCAAAATCAATTTCTGCCCGACTAAGTGGTAGACTAGGCTATACAGATTGTCTCGATCATATGGATCTCTGACTCTTGCTGTTAGCCGCTTCCCTAAACAGGCCGGGTTGTTTTGTTTGCTCTGCATGTCTTGTTTAGAAGACACACTTGGCTTACAGTGAAGACACATAATTGTGAGTGCTTTTATTCTCTTCTCTGGGGCCAAAGACACAGCTGGACTTATTAATCTGAGAGTGCACACATTGTTGGGGGCTGCTAACACTTGCATGCTAGCTTTAATTCGCTCTCAAAGGGCCTTTTGGTTCCAAGTTGCTAGCAGTTATGTGTGAACCATGTCAATGTGCTATTTGTTTCTGTTCTGTTTGAGTGTACCTGCACTGAAAACTGAATTAAGTTTGAATTCTACAATTTTCCTGTCAGGCTTACTTGATATTCTGTTCTGAGAAACAAATTTAACTCTGAATTACAGCGTATTTGTCACAGTCTCATCACCTCCACCCCAGCTCTGACAGTCCCTGTTACCAAATTACTGATCCTAAGTTTTCTCTTTTCTTTTTGGATTGTTAGACTCAATATCTTTTCTGGATTAGTTTAGCTAATGTGCTCTGGCTCATAGAGCATATAGAATCCTGAGCAAAGAGGTAACAATGTTAGTTGTGGAGCCTAAGCGATCCGATGCCAAGCAAAGTAAACCACCACAAGTTGAAAACTCCGGGACCGCCGCAAGCAAGCGTTCCTCGGCCGGTGCTGTCCGAGGTGCTGAAGCGGACGAGAGCTGCTGCTGTCAAAACACTTCAGCACCTCTGTGTCGGAGGGAGGAGTGCCTCAATGGGACGCACTAGTAGTCACTCAGTGGCTACCATGAGAAAAAAGAGGTGCCCTATAAAACAGGGTCACTGGAGTAAGGGAAGGGAGAACAAAAACTCCTGTGAAACTGGACTTTCCTTTACGTGTCTCTACTCTTCCCACAAGGACTGTCGTCCTGCTTGAGTGTTTTACTGGAATAACTTGGATAACTTTCTATTATTTGTATTTTGTAACTATTGTGGTCATAAAGAAAACGGGGGTTAGAAAATAATTCGCTGACATACACACTACCAACATTATCATTTATAGGACCAGAACATTAACAAATAGTGAGTTTATAAGGCTGCAGGCTTTCTGGCAGTGCTGCACAGACACACACACACACACACACACACACACACACACACACACACACACACCTGTTTCTGGTCATTAGCCTACATAGTGAGAGCATTTGAATGTTAGGCACAGGTGTGTTAGATTATGCTATAAAAAAGCAGTGCAGATTGACCTTCACCTGGCCTTATAACCATATGGATTCATGATTCAAGAGAAAACGCTTTTAGCATATATATGTGTTTAGGAAATGGCAAGACATTTTGTTGTACTTTTGACACAAAATAGGCCACGTGTTTAGGATTTAAACTGGTTCATTTTGCATGCCCATTTTACAATTTTGTCCTTATCCATTGGGCTGGTAGTGTCACTGTGAACCAGACTGATGGTTCTCACAACAATTGTTTTCTTTCTTACGGCTCTAAGGACTCCACTCTTCCAACTAGATGGCTGCTAAATTGCTGTAGGATGAATGGGTGGGACAAAACTGCTGTATGAATAAAGCGAATACATTAAATATACAGGAATTAATTTATTCATTATCTGAGCAATCATAATCAGGGTTGTGTGACATGCTGGAGTCTGTCCCAGCAGTCAAAGGGTAAAGGGGTCAGGTAGCCAGTCCATTCATGGGCTGTGACTAAAATGATTTTTAAATGAAGAAAACACAAAAAGAGTGAATGTACATTTAGATATTGTAGAAGATCGTGTTTGAATTCAAAGTATTGGTGAACGCTGACAGGAGAGGGCATTCTTTATGCGGAAATTTGTGAATGCACCAAGTGGCCATGGAGGAATGACCTCCTTCATTGTGTCTGAAGGTCTAGGCAGTGAAAGGAAATCAGCTTCATCAACCTTTCACAAGGTGAAAGGCTTCCCCTCATCTCCACAAAGCCAGAGAACAGCGTCGGCGTGCCATTTCAAACCTCCTTATCTCATCTGACCATCCAGATAGTATTTTTTCTCCTCCACTTCCTCCCCTCCTCTCCTTCTTCCCTTTCTCTTCAGCTCTTTTGCTTTAATCCATTTCCCTCAGTGCTGCCACTCTGGGCCCTCCGCACAGGGCCACCCGATCAATATTTGCCGAGTTTAAACTACAGGATTATCCGTCTGTCAGAGAGAACACAGCACAAGCCTTCTAAACCACACACGTTCAAGCATGCACACACACACACACACACACACACACACACAGACACACACAAGCAGTTTAGAGGTCACTTTGTGTTTATCCAAGAAAGGGGCATCATTTGTCTTTATTTTGAAAGAAGATCAGACATGAATCCATTTCTATCACCAAAGTCATTTTAATTCACTAATTCATTCATCAATTGCTCAGTTGCTGTCAAGTCATAGAAAGTCTTCCAGATTTGCTTAATACTGTAAAGAAATACTAATATTCAAGAAGCTCCTCCTGATGTAGGACTTAGTTCTGTCTGTAAAGTCACAATACATAATACTATTCTGACAGGCTTCAGTCAAATGGGCCAGTGTCCTTGTGCCAGTAGCGGGGCCTTTTTTGTGGCATTCATTTGATGTAAAAACTGTTTCTTATCTTTGAACTGTTGATGATTTATTATGTTTTCAGATATTGCCCTTTGGTTTAGGTTGTATTTACAAAAAAATACCATGTGACCTAAAATAAAAAGCAAGGCCACATTCACCTTTTAAAGCTTCTTAAGATTTAAAAGGAGAGAAAACATGGAAGTCATGGAAGTCATCACCATTTAATGATGCGGCAGTGAGCTCTGGTTTAAGTTCATTAGCTCCTTTGAAGGGTCAGCTGCTTCTCCTCAAACTTTAACACAGATAAAAACCCACCAGTTTAACATGCACTGACCAGAATATTTCTCCTGGCCAGAACTATGGCAAGTTAACTTCATTTGAAGTCATTTCTGTCCTCTTCCTTGCAGACGAGTTCTCCCACTACAGGTACTTGAACTATACAATTAAAGAAGAGCAGCAGCAGACGCTCCTTGCCAAATTACCACAGCAAACACAAAGCCATGCTGTTTTAGCACCTTCGATATCTTTTGTTACCTTTATTGTGGGACAAGGACAGCCCCACTTGATGAGACATGCTCAGGAGCTGAATACTAGTCGTGACTGTACTAACTTGTGTCTTGCTGTAATTGGATACTGCCCACTATCCGGAAGCCGTCCCCCTTCAAGAGGAAATGAACTGCTCTACCTCATTAGCTAGGTCAGAACACCTAAACATCTATATACAGTGCTGGCTACCACAGCTCAAGCACCTCAGCATCTCTGTATAGCATCCTCTAACAGATGGGTTAGTAGAATGCTAAAAAGAGTATTAATAAAAGGAGTGGAGGAGGATAACCATGACTGAGACCTTCTTCTCCTGTATGTAATCTGTATTAAAATTACAGATTAGTATTAAAATACTCTTCAATCAGTGGTCCAAAGTACTTTTCAAGGTAGTGAAGGAGCCCTGGGAAAAGCAACCGTCTCCATCCTGCCCCACCATAGGTGTGCAAAGCCACAAAGACAGAGACATACCCAGTGCTGCCAACTATTTTCATTGGGAAGTAGCTCATTCACATCTATGTCAGCTGCCGTGCTATCATGGGAATATGCTGCTCCGTTCAGCCGGAGCTATCACTCCCTGATCAGAGAAGACACATGGAGATGAGTAACTGTACCGGGAAAGCAAGACCTCGCGCTTACAGGACAGTACTGGCGACATTTGGAAAGTTGCTAA
>JBBPDH010000104.1:5931868-5951313 GCA_037974565.1 Clupeocharax schoutedeni
ACTTGGTGAATGGGTTAAATGCAGAGGAAGAATTTCGTGCTGTTCACACTGTGTGCTGTGGTGTGTTCACGTATGATAAATGGTCACTTAATAACCATAGCATTGTACATCAGCTATCATGATGATATAGATGCATTTTGGAATGTTTGACAAGCTAAGAAGATAAGATAAGATAAACCTTTATTAGGTAAAGTATAAAAAACTATGAAATGTACACTTTACAGTCTAGAAATATAAATACAGACATCTGTATGGTAATAATATATACATATATGTACAGTATATGTTAACTAAATTGCCAAGTTGTATGTGTGTACCAGTGGCGGTTTCTATAAGACTACAGGTGACACAATGTTTCACCAAGAAAAAATAATACAAAATAACTTCATAGCTATCACTTGCTTATAAAAATAAGGTTGGTCAAAAATGTGAAACAGCACCACCCCCAACCGCGGTGAAACAGAGGATTATAGTGAAGCATGTTTCACAGTGTCCCCATTCATTTCAACGTCAATCTCCTCAGACCCCAGCAGCTTGTGTATTTTTGAGGATTCAATAAATTCTAATAGTAAATATGTCCCACCCCCATTAAACAAGTGACTGCCTACTGTGATAGGGTAGTTCTCCACTTCAAAATGATTGGCATAACCCTGTGGTCAGTCACCACCTTAATTTTCACTTTGTTCTAATTTATGTACTGAGCACTGAGCTTGAGTGTGAGACTGAAGCTTCATACATAACATATTATTTACTAGTATTTATTAATAATATTTCTTTATTATATTTTTTTATTCCTCTATGAGTGCACAGAAGGAAGGGCATTAGTCAAAGCAATACCAGCAAAGGACACTGCCAGGCTGTTGTTTTCATTATATGTGCCCTTATATTTATGTCTTTATGTATTTATGTCTTATTTGTTACTTTTGCAACCACAGCTCATGGTGATTTCAACAAATGGATCAACCTGTTGATCAAATAAAGAGTCAAAGTCAAATGAATGATGCTAGCACCCAAGCTAATATCATCTCAACAATAATGAGATATTTAGAAAATTTACGTCTTTATTTTAGAAAATTGATAGAATTAGTATATTAAGTGAGTTAGACACTTATTATCCATGTTACCACTGGCCAGAAACGCTTCACTACACAAAGCAACTGTCATGATGGAAGGCAGAATATAAGTGACTTGTGCCCTCTGTGTTGCGTGGTGGAAGGACTCGGACGTGATAGAGCACGAGAGAGTTGGTAAACCACGCAGTTGTTCTCAGAACGCTCCCTAACGGAGTAAGAGTCCACACCAAGCTGGACTCGCGTTCTGAACACACACAGGAAGTATATAAACGACTCAGAGAGTCAGAGTACTCACGGTACCGTGGATTAGGAAGTTTGGATCTGGAGAAGAGACACGAGGGCATGATGCGAGCAACTTCAATGACTGTGTGAGTAACTGACCTTAATTTCCTGTTTATATACTCTACGTGGGTCATTTCCGGTGCCGATTAACCTCACGTGTCCTGGTGTGTGTGACAGCAACAGAATTTTAGTATGGAATGTTGGCACATGAGCAAAAACGCTTATGTAGCAATGAGTAAAACCATTAAAAAAGGGTTAAATACCCAATAATTCTAACAGAATAAAAACTAGTAGCCACTTTTTAACATAATGTCATTCATGCTTGGACCCATAGTGATGTGTAATAAAAGTATGAGAAATAAAGTACCTAAATATTGAATTGCAAAATGGAAACAACTGGGGCCAGTTTCCCAGACAGGGATTAAGACTAGTCCTAGATTATTTAGTGCTGGGATTAGACATTTTCCATTGAAAAGGAAAGGATAGTCCAAGACTAGGCTTAATCCCTGTCTGGGAAACTGGCCCCTGATGTTTAACCCGTTTATCCACGATTCCTGCAATTTTATCAAGATTTTAGTTGGCCTTAAATTATGTTTTTTCCTGTACTAGAGTGCAGCTTCAGTAACAACAAACATTGTAGTTATAGACATTTTGAAATTTACAGGGGCGTGCAAAATTTCTACTAGCAATTTTACTTAATAGGTACTGCTGACTGACTGGAACTGTTTTATTTCATCAGAAAAAGAAGACACATTTCCCAACCAGTAAGAAGACAGCGGCATGAATCAATCGAATGATTCATCCAGCCCAGCTTGACACTTTTAGAGGCAGTTCAGCTACCCAGGAGTTTGTTTGTAATGCTTAATAAATGCCTGCATGGTTCATGCCATTCCTCTGGATGCCACCTTACCTAAACCCTAACGGCCATTAGTGCCCAAAGGGCCAGTGACGAGTGTGTCGAGTGTATGTATCTAACACACTCCTGACAGGACTGCTGTTAGTGTAGACCTGCTGTCCTCCCAAATGGTTTCAAATGAAACTGTCTGCAGCGTCTTATTGCCCTATATGTAACACAAGGACAGCTGGAGCCTGTGGTTTGGAGGTGGACACTATTTACACCTTCTGTTATGGCTCATTAGGGATCATCTACCAGGATATAAGGAGGATGGATCAAACTCCTCAATGCCTACCATTATTGTTTTATTTTATCTTTAAGCATGACAAGTGCATAATTCTACTGTTACTTTTGTTTCATGCCAGCAGGGATGAATATATAATGGAGTGGTTTCAGTGTACAGTGCAACATGCGCCTGTCTGCATGACCCAGTTATTGTATCATTAGTTTAAACATTTAAATTAACATTAACATTTTGTATCAAGTCCAAAATGTTTTTAAGGCAGATTCAAAATGTATCAATGAGAATTTCCCTAGTTTAGTACTAATTTCTGTAAAATTACAATACACTTAGGAGACTTAGGAGGACAAGCAAAGATTTTCTAAAAAAAATACTGTAAATACTGTAATTGCAACTGCTAAGGGTTAAATGGGTACACTATTCAACCATTCAACTGTTACATAAGCGAATGGCATTACTAAGGTTTCAAAATGGTCAGTAAGTGTTATAAAATCTGTCTTTCAATCATCACCCTCCCTGATGTACACCAGATTGTAGGTGCTCCTGAGATCCAGTTTAGTGAATATAGTGGAAGCGGGTGCCTCATCTTCACTGTTATGCGATTGAGCTCCCAATAGTCTACACATGGGCGGAGGCCCCCATTTTTTTCTTCACAAATAGAACCCCACAGCTGCTGGTGAAGTAGAGGGCCAAATAATCCCCTGACGAAGACCATCTTTAATATGATCTTCAATAGCCCACTGTTCTGTTACAGAAAGAGAATAAATATGACCATGGGGTCAGAGGAAATCCTAGGGTCTTTTGGGGCCCCAAGCAAAAATTCACCGCCCCCCCTCCCTCTAACCAGTTTTTGTCATCATTTAAATAAATAATCTGACATTAAATTGACAATAAATTCTCTGATAAAGTTCAAAGGAATGAACGTTCAAAGCGCTTCCGTAGTTTAAAGTGTCAGCTCTCGTTCCACAATCTATTAGCTTGGGGGCCCCAAGCAGCTGCCTGCCCTGCCTGCTGACAAGATGCGCCTCTGCATGGGGTGGTACCGCACCTGGCAGAAAGTCTATGACCAGATCGTATGGCCAACAAGGTGGTAAGGTGCTGGCTTTTCTCTTACTAAAGACCTCTGCCAGGTCATGATACAGGACGGGAATGGCCTTCCGGTCAACTTCGGAGGAGATCCTGCTGCACCCGAATCCTGTCTGCACCACAAACACTGCAGAGATGATCCATCATTGGCCCCGCTGGATATGAATCAGTAAAACAAACTGGGAAATAGACGGAGCGGTGGATGAAATCACCAACGGACTAGATAGGAACTCTCCCTACTTACCTGCTCTGGCCGTTTCCCGGATAGAGAGGACAAACAGCATGATGGTGTTGGGAGGAGGCACAGTAGGTACACAGCCCCTCGTGGTTGCATCTATCTCTCACTTCTTGAGACAAAGAAGCATGCCCTAACTGGATGGGTTGCCCACTGACTTCGGAGTGGTCCACGAACGGAGTTGGAAAACCAACAGCCACAGAATCCGAGGTGGTTGAAGCAGCTGATGGTAGGCGAGTCTGTGGCACGGCTACAGGTGCAGTACAAGGGGTTGGCCTTAGGCAAGAGCTCATTCTCTCATCTACCTGGAGGCAAAGCTGGATAAGACCATTAACATTGACTGGAAGCTCTCATCCAGCTAACTCATCCTTCATGCTGAGGAGCTAACCGCTTGTAGGAGGCTGTCCAGAGCATGGCATGCCCCCAGTTGGTCTGAACAGCTAGTCAGCTCACAGAGCGCTCTCCCTGACATAGTTGGTATAATTTGGAGTCTGTTTTCACCTCATTGTCTGGGCGTTGAAATTTGGCCCTAAGGTGACACAACACAACTTATGACTGCAGTAACACTCCTCCTGGAACTCAAAAAGCATCAGGAATACATCACACTTCCGACCCCTCCGTCTCACTTATGCTGGGAGGGGGGACCTGTGTGTGTGACAGAACATTGAATATCTTAGAGACGCCAAATGATTCTTTCTTATCAATCAGGTTCTAACCCCAGAAAAGCTGATTATTTGTCCAGAATCCAGGTGCTGGAAGAGGACACTAAAGAACCATTGCACATCTTCGCTGTGGAATCTATAACGGTATCCGTCTTCTGGAAAATCGTATATCAGATCAAGGAACCAAATGACCACTACACACCTTTAAATGACACCCCCAGGTAAAATGTTAATTTCATCAGATTCTTCAAAAATCTAACCATCTGGATTCCTTCATTCAGGGTAGCGGGCCACCACAGTGTCAGGAAATTAATTGAACAAATATCCAGAAATAGTCCAAGATGTGAAAAAACTGTGAAAGAACACTTATTCAATATGCGCACGCTTCAACCCCCTAATGTAAACTTAACGCATTACATCCCCTATGAACTCGGTCACATATCCCCATGTTGCAGACCCCTTTGCATCCTCTTAAAATTCAGTGATTTTTGTGGTGGTTGGCTGCTTGTCCCTTTAAAAAGCAACATATAACCTATAACATAAAGCACGGTTCTTTCACATCTTGGACTATTTCATATTATTTATTTTACATTTATACCTTATACTTTTTACTTTACTGTTTCCTTTTTGCACTGTGTTTGTTTCTTATGCTGCCAACAGAGAGCTGCTAAACAGGTCAATCTTATCTCATATTATTTCAGCAGGTTTTCTAATTTTATGTGATGTATATGAAAAGTATGAGATTGTGGCACACAGTTCACATCACATGCCCGGAAGGTCTTTTGCCATGAACTAGAGTGTACCATCTTCAGACTACTAGACAAAGGTTTAACAGAGAGATTGGCTGAATTCTTAATTCATTTTGTAGTCAAGAACAACACAGCAGGGCCAAAATCATCAATGGGTTGAATTTGCACATAATAGTTATGAGCCCTTGTTTATTCCAGAGATCACTGGGCCAAGCTCTGTAAGTCACACCTGGGAGGGGGTTCTGTGGGGTCTGGCTCTGTAGCTCACCCCCCTTACTGCTAAGAGAGCTCTAGTCATCATGTTAGTAAATTCAGCACTTCCTGGTTATGATACTAGTATCAAAGAAATGTGAAAAATTCCCACATATGCTTATATATTGCACATAGGCTTATGGTTATTGCTTTGCTTCTTTCCCTGTTTTTAGATCTTAGATTTTGTTTTCCCTTGATGCTGATGTTTGCCCCTCCCTGACCTGCTTATACATGTAAAACAAGTTTTAGTAAACAGTAAAACACATGTAAAACAAGTTTTAGTAAACTGCAACTGAGTCATCTTCTGCTCAGTTCCTGCAGGCTCATTTTACTCACGTCTTTACATGCTTTTACATGTACGTACACTTGGTGGGAAAATGCATTTCTGGCGAGTCAAACGGATTGCCAGTTAAAACTCCACAGTATTTCTAGCTCCACCTCAGCTCAGCCTAACAAGATTATTTGGGTACACTTCATTTAACAATTAAAATACTGTGGGATTTGTTACCATACCGTTGTATGGTACTACAGAAAAGTTGACCTATTTTTATTGATTTATGAATTGTTCTATAAACAATTCATGAATATAAAAGTTCTATAAAATTCTATAAAATTAGTGCTCTTAATTCTTAAAATAGCTGTCAGCATATCATATCATATCATTACAGTTTGGATTCTGGTGCACTTTTTTCTGTAATCAGTCTTGTAAAATGTATCCTTATCTGGAATAGTAAAATGTTTCTGTGGATCTGATGTTTTTTTGTAATCTTGATCTGCAAAACAGAGGACAATTTGACAGAAACAGCTCAACGTCGAATAAATAGTCATTACTCACTGATGCCCTCTAAAGGTGTTACAGCACCTGTTGAAAGTATTTCATTGTCACCATGAAGTGGCTCAGTAAATATGTTTCCTTTATATTTTATGTTTATATATTTATATTTTAGCTTTATATTGGAGAAAACACACCAGCAGGGCCACTCTGCTCCGTTATCTCTCCCACTCCCGATGACATCACCTGGCCAGCTACAGCACTGAAAACTGATTGGCTGAGCTTGAAGTAAAGAGACTAATGACCTCTAGCTGCTCTGCTTCTGCCACCACTGGATATTTTACACCAAAGGTCTCCTGAATGACAATTTATTATTGCTCTCTCTCTCTATTAGTTTTCCCTCTCTCTCTCTCTCTCTCTCCTCTGTGACCCCCCTCTCTCCTGTGCTCTCTACTGGGATGACATTGCCATCCTTCTTGAGCGAATGCCAGCGATCTGCTCTGGGGCCTAAAAATAGCTGCCTGAGGCAAGGGTGGATGCTCAATCTCACTCTCTCTCCTCTCTCTCTTTATCTCTCTCTCTTTTTTTCTTCTCTCCCTCCAGCAACCTGATCCACCCAGTCTACCATGCAGTGTGCTCTAGGGCCTATGTGAAACACACACATATGCAAAAGCATACTTAGTTAAACCCATCAGCAGCAACCCTTGAATATTTCATTCATTTCTTCCCTTCTGGTTTGTCTTTCCTTTTGTTTTATCCCCAAACGACCCCAGAGTGATGATGACATTATTGTGTCTGTGCAGTGATGTCATTCTGATGCATGCTGAGTTACAGACTCGGAATGATAAGTGGATGTGTCTTGTTTTGAGTATTTTTTTTTTTTTTTTTTAGTTTTGCAAGCATTTCTGCCTAATATTGTCTAATATATCACTTTCAGAAAATGCAGAAATGGCAGGTATTCTGGCAGTTGCGCTTGGGTGTGGCACAGAAGCAGTAGCAGCCAGGTCAGCCTGATTCTGCATAGTGTGTGGTGTGTTTAAGGAAATAACCATCTAAATTTTTATTGCCAGGAGTTTTTTTTTGCTTCCTCTGTTTATCAATGGCAAAACATAAAGCTTGACAAATTGCCAGAGCAGCTTTGATAGGAACAGTAGTCATCACAGACAGTAAGCATATGCAAAAGTCACAAAACCACAAATAAGGAATGCATAGTTAACAATGATGGCTGATCATAAGGGTTAATCTACTGACACCTACTAATACTTATCATTATCTCACAAACTTCCCCTTCTTAACTATAGCAATGAAACAATCACATAAGCTGTCTAGCAAGTACTGGTCACAGTAAAATATAGATTTGGGCAGCTATAGTGAGCTGGTGGCCTAGTGTTTAGGGTGTTTGCCCTGTGGTCAGAAAGTCATGGGTGGTCAGAAAGCACCTCTGAAGTACCCTTGAGCAAGATCCCCAGACACTGCTTTCCAGGCAGTGTGTTTCTGGCTGCCCACTGCTTCACTTCACAGGGGAAGACTTTTGTGCTGTGGTGTGTACACATACAGTCATAGCCAAAATTGTTGGCACCCCTGAAATTTTTGCAGAAAATCAAGTATTTCTCACAGAAAAGTATTGCATTAAAATGTTTTGCTATACACATGTTTATTATCTTGTGTGTACTGGAACAAAAGAAAAACAGGAGGAAAAAAAGGTAAATTGACATTGTGGCACGCTAAACACAAAATTATTGGAACTTAATATTTGGTTGCATACCCTTTGGAAAAATAACTGAAATCAGTCACTTCCTATAACCACCAATAAGCTTCTTACACCTCTCACCCGGAATTTTGGACCACTCTTCCTTTGCAAACTGCTCCAGGTCTCTCATATTGGAGGGGCACCTTTTCCCAACAGCAATTTTAAGATCTCTCCAGAGGTGTTCATTGGGATTTAGATCTGGGCTCTTTGCTGGCCACTTCAGAACTCTCCAGCACTTTGTTGCCATCCATTTCTGGTGCTTTCTGAAGTATGTTTGGGGTCATTGTCCTGCTGGAAGTTCTCAGACGCAAACCCAGCTTACTGACACTGGGCCCTACAGTGCGACCCAAAATCCTTTGGTAATCCTCACATTTCATGATGCCTTGCACACAGTCAAGGCACCCAGTGCCAGAGGCAGCAAAACATCCCCAAACCCCACTGAACCTCCACCATGTTTGACTGTGTCAGTACTGTGTTAAACTGACGTGCTTTACCAAACAGGACGGATTTTTGGCTTACTCAAGTACATTTTGCAAACTGTAGTCATGCTTTTTTATGTCTTATGTTACAGCAATGGGGTCCTCCTTGGTCTTCTGCCATAGTGCTTCATTTCATTTACATGTTAACGGACGGTTCGCGCTGACACTGATGCTCGCTGAGCCTGCAGGACAGCTTGAATTTCGTTGGGACTTGTTTGGGGCCGCTTGTCCACCATCCGGACTATCCTGCATTGCACCCTTTAATAAATGTTTCTCTTCCATCCATGCCCAGGGAGATTAGCTACAGTGCCATGGGTTGCAAACTTCTTGATAATGTGGACAAAGGCAAATCTACATCTCTTGAGATGGATTTGTAATCTTGAGATTGTTGATATTTTTCTATAATTTTGGTTCTCAAGTCCTCACACAGTTCTCTTTCCCTCTTTCTTTTGCCTATGCTTAGTGTGGCACACATAGACACACAATGAAATGACTATGTGAACTTCTTTTCTTTTTATCTGCTTTCAGATTTTTATATTGCCCACACCTGTTACTTGCATCAGGTGAGTTTAAAGGAGCATTGCATGTTATCTTATTTTCTTATTTACTTATTTATCCACAATTTTGAAAGCGGGCCAATAATTTTTAATAAAAATGTTTTGAGTTTTGTGTGACATTATGTCAAATGTGCTTTTTTTTCCTCCTGTTTTTGTTTTGCTCCAATACACATAAAGATAATAAATGTGGGTCTAGCAAAACATATATAATTTCCAGGGTGCCAACAATTTTGGTCATGACTGTATGAGAGTATAGTCACTTTACTTACAGGCCAAGTTGGCCTGTCGCAATGCAGGCCTCAGCCTGGATGGCATCATATGGCTGGCCATCTGCCTTGACCAACACCTCGAGACTAAGCAACATCGCTTCAGCTATCCAGCTTCTTGTGTCCATACACTCCCCAGCTCCAGTGATTGTCCCACACCTGAGCTCTTCAATGGAGAAGGGCGCGTGGAGTCTATGCAGCTAGGGCCTCCTAGCTGACAACTGGAGAGAGAAACCTTTGGCAAGATAGGGGTCTATGAGGGCTAGGGGTTCTCAGGAACACAATGCTCCATCAGGAGGACGAAGGAGGTATGGGAAAATGCTGTATCAGTCTTTTGTTCTTTCTGTTTTTATTTCCTTGGTTGCTTGAACTCATCCTTAGATTAACCTGTCCCTGGATGGTAAACTGGTTAACAACACTCAGGTAAAGGAAGTTACTGTACCAATTTCAAGGTGCTCAGGGGGTGATTTGTTAGTCACTCAACTTCACTGCCTCCTGCAGACTTCTTTCTTGTAGAGAAGAAGGATTTCAGACAGCTACTGGGTGCTCAGCGCAGTCATAGAGATGTACCCATGCCAACTTTCTCTAATCCCGTTAGACATTGAACAACTTAGCAGGGCTACGATTTTTGCCAAACACAGAGCACACTATCTTGTTTGAATTTGGGCGGGAGATGAATGGAACAGAGCATTCTCAACCACATTCGGTCACTATGTGTATCAAGGGATGCCATGTGGAATGGTGAATGCCCCGTCCATCTGCCAAGATGTTATTGTTTACATTGATGACGTCCCGGTCTATTCCAATACCTTTCCAGATGGTCCATGCCTGGTAGCATCTTAACTTTATGTGGAGACTAAGGAGAGTGCACCTTCCCCAATCCTAATAGAAAGTATTCTCTGTAGCTGGATCACAGGTTTGTATGGTAACTGATCTGTTTTGTATCGCAAGACACTACAGATATTAGTGAGGACAGCTGTTCGGTACACATACTTGAACTGAACTTACATCCTCAACTTCCACTCGTGCTTTTATTATTTGCACATTATTTATTGTTGTCTACCTACATTCAGCATTTTTGAACACCTACTGACTTGGCTCCTAGAATACAGCACCTGCCATAATATTGCATTAATTCAAACATCAACTGAACTAATAAATTCAGTATCTTATTGGACTCTGTTTTTGGCCTTGTGTTGCACCATGGTCTTGGAAGAATGTTGTTTAATTGCACTCTGTACTGTGTTTATGGCTGAAATGGCAATAAATCCACTTGACTTGATTTAGATCTGATTCTGTCCCATGATGCCTCCATGTAATGATTGATGAGTGGAGGCGTGATTACTGCTAGCGATGAGATTATGATACTGCATGCCATAATTAGCTCATCTTACCCTGGCAATCCAGACAATTGGGTCATGCTGCTCAGATACATCTCTTCATGGAGAGCGTGGCCTGATGCTGTAATACACTGACACACACACATACACACACATACACATACACACTAAATCTGTGTTCTCTAAGGAAATCACAAGCTCTCCACTGTTATAATGTGAAATTGAAAAACTAGGTTTGGTTCTCAGGAGCTTTCTCTTATCGTCGGCCTTGTTGGGACTGAAACTGGCAGCGCAGATTAAAAGGCACTAAACCAACCAGTACCTCACAGGCAGAAGAAAAAATGTTATTTATTAACAAGTCATAGTATTACAAAACATAATACTTTACCAATAGAACCTGTTATTGGTAGTTATGTGCATTACCTAATGTGTCCTGATTTCAGAGTGTTGTAAATAAATAACATTTTGTAAAAAATATATTTATAATGTTATAGTAGTTATTTTTCATCCATAGTTCACTGAAACAGGCAGAAATTTGTGTAAATAATTTTTGATTATGTAGTTATGTAATTGAATTTTTAATTTACTACTTCTGCCCTGTACTAAAAATAGATTTATTGTAAATTCATGCAATGTTTTATTGTAAAAAATGTCATCTAGTTGTCATAAAATGCCAAATTACTTATTTTTCTAGTCAAAACATGAAATTATATAATGTAAAAGTGTA
This sequence comes from Clupeocharax schoutedeni, assembly GCA_037974565.1. Classification (NCBI taxonomy): domain Eukaryota; kingdom Metazoa; phylum Chordata; class Actinopteri; order Characiformes; family Alestidae; genus Clupeocharax; species Clupeocharax schoutedeni. The sequence goes on from JBBPDH010000104.1 coordinate 5,943,235, forward strand.
AAATGTAAAAAGTGCTAATGATCAGAGAGGAGATTTACTTATGTGCATGTCTATAAATTCCTGCTATGAAGTGCTTACCTGACTTCCCTTCTGTCTTAGCTTTTCTTCCTCTTATTCTTAAGGAATTTATCATAACACAACCTCCCTTGGTGACACACATTAGGGAGTTGCAACCGTCTCTGGATACTGCTTTTGTAGAATGAATCAGTGGCACATAAAACTAAACAGAACAAATAAAAAATAGCAGTGAGGGCAACACTAACAACACAGCTGCTAAACAGTTCTGTGTAAAGGGACCTGAAAGCCTCACTGGGATTCAGTGATTAACACGCACACACACACTTACTCACACACACACACACACACACACACACACACACACACACACACACAGACACACATACTCGTACACACTGGGCCTGAGCCCGATGTCAGTGGGGTTACAGACTAATGCTGTGGCTGGAGGACTAATGCTGAATGGAGGTGCTATGGGAGTATAGCCGTAGTGTTTTTCCTGTGTAAATGTATAATAATAAGTAAAAGAAAGAACATTGCATGTATTGTTGGTCTGGCTGTCTGAATTTATAATAATTCACTTTGGAGTTAGTTAAGGGCCAATCTCCCAGACCTAGATTAACCCAAATCCACTACATTGTACTACAATTTATTGGACTTAACCCAGGTATAGGAAAAGGCTAAATGCTTTCGCATCCCACTGTCATTCATTCCAACTGGTTCTTAAACTCAGTAAACACAGTAATTTACATTATTTATCAGACGCTTTTATCCAAAGCGACTTTCATTCACTAACTACAGGGGGCAGTCTCTCCCTGGAGCAACTTGGGGTTAAGGGTCTTGCTCAGGAACCCAGTGGTGGTGCTGAAGGTACGATTCGAACCTATGACCTCTTGGTCCAGAGGCAAGTATCCTACCCACTGAGCTACCTCCACCCAGTAATGAGGGTCAACTGTGATGCTCGAACATATTCAGAATGCATTTCTTCCTTTTTTCCACTAAAAGTGTATTGATTTATTGATATCAATCCTGTATTACTATACTATATGTGCCATATGGTATTGCACAAGCCATCCATGTGAAGAAACTGCAAAACCTAAAAAGCAGCAGAATTTCAGTCAAAATTTGTCTAACACAGTTAAAGCCCACTTCTCAAGTGATGTGACTTGTTACATTTAACAATCTATTAACAAGATTGACTGTGCTCAATCATTTGATCATGATTAAGCTGAAGATATTAATGCTTTCTTGCATAAAGAACTAAAAATATTCAGATTTATTCCAGTCAAACTTGACAAAACTGAATAAAAGATCATGGTTTAAAAAACAATATGAAGGTGTGTAGCCTGAGATAATAATAATAATACTGATCTTAAGATAATATTTAATGTTAAATAATGTTAAGTGACAAACACTTACTGTTCCGTATTTCTTTACACTGTAAAGTAGAGATTTCGGGAAAATGTCTGTCCTGCACTGGTGTTTATTTTGTATTTGCTGTGACAGTGAGCCATGCTGGAGGAGGCGAGGTATTACTGTGAAAGATTACATTTCACCCAGTTGTGGACAAGTTAGAGGATTCCCTTTCTACCACGGCCACAGATGCACACCCCCACACACGTCAGTCACACTGGGTTCATCATATGTGTTAATTGTTTATTTGTGCACGCATGCATGCTTGTGTGTCCATTCAAGGGTCTTCTCAGGCGATATGGTGTGAAGAGAATGCTTCAGGATAAAAACCTATAGATAGAAATTATGGGATGATAAGGTGTGATATTTCTGTAGTTTTGGTTTAGAAAATATGTCACAATTAACATTTACACAATTAAGACAAACCCTTCTCTCCCGCCAAATTCACTGCTTGCTGCTTAAATGTAATAAAAAGTGACAAACCGTTTTTTATTGTAATGGACTGAGAATTAAATGTCTAAAAATGTCTTCCGTGTCTGATCAGATGGAAGAGTACTTTTCACCTCTGGTAGAATCTTTTACTAGGTAGAATCGCTTTACTAGGATGTGGAACATGCTTTCTTGGGGACAACAAAGCACAGATTTAAGCCATTCTGGATAAAAGTGTCTGCTAAAGGTTGTAAATGTTAATGTTTTATATGGGAAAGTAAGCTCTGACCTCTTGCGCTCATACTGAATGCATACATAAGAAGGCAGCACCAGCAGACATCTGTCCCGATTCAACTGATGTTTCGTTGTCGAAGTGCTTCAGTGTCTCCATGAACTACCTCAAAATCGTACTACTGAAATACAGAAAACGAGACAAAACTACACTGGATTTGATGGTCCTAGAGACCCTGCAGTGTCCCTACCTACCATGTTAAGAGGGCCACAAGACCTTGGAGCTGCGTAAAACCACTAGCTGTTGAAAGTTCACCTGAAAACGGTGCGACAAACCTGGACACGTAGCAAGCGAGCAGGACTGCGCGCTGAGCTTATCCCAACAAATCCCAACAAATTCGCTTTTCCATCTCTTCTGCTGGCAAATATGTGCTCTTTGGACAACAAGATGGACTACTCAAAACTCTGACACACAACAGGGTAGTTTGTAGAGAAGGTAACATCGGAAATTAATGTTCCCACTAATTACAGTGAACTCTTCTCTTTTGTACAGTCTGACAAATGATATCGGAGCTTCTACTCTGGTTCCACAAAAGTTTTTTTCCTACTGCAGGCCATCAGAACTCTGAATGCACATAAATGTCTTGTTTCTGACTAACCAAGTACATTGCAGTGAACTACCTCACTTAATATCTTAACTACCACTCATATTACACTGGACTTTCAATAGCACCTGCACTTCATCTTCTGTTTACTGCCTCTACAGGCTCTCTCAGGCCCTGTAACTCAATTTGATAAGCTGTTGTTTACACTAACTCAGAGTGGTTCTGTGCTCCATGCAATAATATATGAATTATGTCATATTATTTATTTTGGACAGTTTAGATCGTTTTCATACATTACTGTTACACTGCTGTATTGTTTGCTTATTGTATTGTCTTGGTTATTGATTGTCATCCTTTGCACTTTTGTTTAATGCTGCTAACTGCCTCTTGTGCAATATCATAGTGCAATACTAAATATTCTGCAAAGTTTGAATAGCATTCACACTCAACATTTTATTAACATTACTGTTGGCATGTTATCTATTGTGTTTATATTGTTTCTGCCATAATGTTAAATGCTGATTTCTGTTGCAACATGGCCATGGAGAAACGACTAAACACACTATGGTACACGTACACAGCTGCTCATGACAATAAAGTAACCTCAAACCTTGGACATTAAGATTTAGTGAAATTAGTAAATGGCCAAAGTATGTCTAGATATATAACACTGCGCACTACAGCTAATAATAATAATAATAATAATAATAATAATAATAATAATAATAATAATAATAATAATAATACAGTGTTATTTTTGTGAGTTCATTAACACAGCTTTCTTCACTTATTCCATTCTGAATTTATATTTTTTAATTTGGAATCTTTTCGTTTGTTCTTCCCTCCTCAACATTTTAGAAAAGCACACACACATACACACACATACACACACAGACACACACAGACACACACACACACACACACACACACACACACACGGACACATGCAGAGAGTGAGAGGGAATGTTTCTGATTCAGTGGTGCAAATAATATATGATCAGGCCATTAGAAGCGCTACCTCTGAAGTGGAGAAATTACGCCCTTAATGGCGATTAAAAGTCCAGTGGACGCATGAATCATGCATTAGTACCGAAAAAAAAAATAAGAAAGAGTATTTTTAAAGCCAGAGCTGAAAGAAAATGACCAAGACCATAATTTCTCCCTTTGCTTTGGATTGGACTTCCAAACGATTCATCTGCAAACGAATCTTTCTCGGGACTGGCTCATAAAACGTTAATATTCTATTTCAAGTGACATTATTGATTCAGATATTTAAGATATGCTCAAGAGTAGGAGTTAGTTAAAAGAAATTGTATGAATAAAACACACACACTTTTAGACAGGAGGAATAAAACATGAAAAGGTTTTGCTCATTTATTATAAACGTTCATGCAAAATGACACATTTAATTTCTTGTCACTGGCTGTTAAGGTGCTTTAAAATGTATCTTTGTAACATTATGCCGTCATTCTCATTCACAGTGGACACTACAGCCATGAAGGACTGATTCTTAATAAGTTAATGCATCTAGAAAAGGCATTAATATTTGATACGTTGTTAGTGATAGCCACTGAGCACATTCTAAATATTTGGGCCAGTATGTTACTGCTGTGGCTGATAAATTCCTGGGACACTTGTAGCACGACCTCATTTATGCAGGAAAGAGACTGGAATGCGTCAACGTTACTGAAGCAAATATCAAGACAAGGAGTTAGTATCCAATCAATTGAGAGCATAATGCTAAGTATGAGGCTCAGTCAGACAGAAAATGAATGAAACCAGGTGAAATAATTGGAGGGGTACGTTATAGGCTGACGCCGTCATGCTGATGTGTTTAATGTGTGTGATATTGAATCGAAGGCAAGAGCATTAGAGCATTTCAATGCTTTTTTTGAGAACAAAAAGACAAAACTGTCTCTCTCACACACACACACACACACACACACACACACACACACACACACACGTGTTTACACATGCATGTTTGTTTTTAGATCTTGTCAGGATGTGTGATCATGGGTTAGAAGGGCTAAGCTCTTTCTCCCTTTCAAAGGAATGAAAGATCTCCACATCGTTTTACTGTTAACAAATGACTTCAAGCTTCTTTCGGCACTGTTGTTTACCTATAAGCAACAGCGCCACCAAAAGAGCATAAGAAAAATGCATAAACCAATTTAAAAGTACAAATACACCGTCACCTGGTTCACAAGCTGTTATGTAGCTGCAGTCAGCTGTAAAGTGTAATGTTACTATACTTTTACATATATACACATATTTTACTATATGTTTACATAACGAAAGGTGATGTAACTCAAGCTATAACATTTACTATAGATTTATGAATTAAATAACTATTCTAATTTTAGCAGATTTTTAAATGTGTACTTCTTTAAAACCATGAAACAATTTGCTTATACTTTTGATGAAAGACCAAAAAAAAAAAAACTCTTATAAGGCTGTTCATTTTTTACTGTTACCAAAACTTTCAAAAAGGTTCTGTGTGAACCTCTCAAACTCTCCTAAAGAAATAAACTCTCCTTGAATAACACAGAAGTGATCTCCATGCCTGGTATTTTTATTTTAGCACAGTATACATTGAGGGAAACTGTAAAGAACAGTTTAAAACTTTCTTAGTAAATAAATGATCTATAACTTTTCTTAGTAAATAAATATTTCTGCTTCTAACCCCAGCTTTGAAACAGCTCTTTTACTTGTTTGGCACAATTTTAACTCTCATTTACTGTTATGTTTAACTCAATAATCACTATTTGCAACCTTGTTACAGAAATGACCCCTCTCTATGAACTGATTTCATAGTAAAATGGTAAAAACAGAATTTAGGTTAACAAAATAAATAATGAAACATGTTGCAAGCATTTGCAAAATGAGCCCCTTTTTAACAGTTCAGGAGGTTTGAAAATAATTATTGAATTTTAGTTGTGTTTTGAATTAAAATAATTCATTCAGTTAAAATAATAATAAAAAAAAACATCACCATAGAATGGACCCTAGAAAGGATGCAGAAAGGAGTTAACTTTTCAAGAGTCGTTTAAATGCACTCATTTTCTCTTCATGCCATTGACTGTCACTTTATAGCTCAACCAGTTGTCTGGTGATTTATATTATAATCCTGGTGGCTTTTGTGTGATAAAAAAAAAACATTTTCTGGGTAATTAAGGTACTCACATGGTGAATATACTGTACATGAATTTGTTAGCAATTAATAGTGAGTGTGTTTATTAATTTTTATTGTATTTTATAATTTTTTTTATTACATCAATTTTTGTACTAAAATGTCACAATGTCTTCAGTGTTAGTACATGAAGACCAAAGCATCTCGCTGTGTTGGATAAAGCTTGCAGGAAGCAAACAAATGTGTCAAAATCCTTTGAGTTTTATGCTAACACTACTATTATTGAGAACAAAGTCAATAACAGTATTGATTTACAAATTAAAATTGTGCTTTTCGTGCTATGTTTAAGCTAATTAAAATGAGTGGATGACAATGAGACCAAAGAATGATCATAGATGTCTAAAACAACACAACATCTTAAAATAACTCAGACTGGGGGCATAAGATTGAGTGAAGGATACAAAAATATCTTGCCTTGTTATTTATAAGTAAATGCCTTTTATTTATTTTAAAGGAGACTACATTTAAAACATTTAAAGCCAATAAACCAACCTTACTCTAAAAAAGGCTATGGAAAGATATGTGGTAAAATAAAGAGTGCAAAACAAAATAATAGTAATAAATAAATGAGATTTGCTTTGTTGATTTGAGCCCTGTGTTTCTGAATTAACAAGATTTGTCGAATAAATTTAATGCAGTGTAGGAATTTATAAAAAACAAACAGTTAGCACTTTAACCTTTTAGATACATTCTTGCTTAAGAAAAAAACTGAGCATGTTTGACTACAGTATCAATAAGCAGCAGTGTTTAAAACCTGACCAAACACATGAATAGTTTTAAATAAGCTTTTTCTCCTCTATTACTAATGTTTCTTTGACATTACAATCACCCTTTTCCAAATTTGTAAACACTGTCATGTGTTAAAGTACATTTAAAATTGAACATGTGTAGTATAGAACAGTAATTCCCCAATGTACAGCCATAAGTGCCTTATTTTATAAAGCATACAGGCAGTGCAGTAGAAAAAAAGAGGGTTTTGTGACAATTGCTTTACCCCACAGTGAGCAACAGACAATGATAATTAGATAAGCAATTGCAAATCTAGCGTACAGTGTGGAGGTGGTTTATGAACTAAACTCTTCTATGAGGTGCTTATTGTTAATGTTTATGGGCTTTTATCATCTATTATAATGTATAGGAAAGTTTACTGATGTTGAGTTTGAACTAAAATATCCTATTATAGTGTACACACAGCATTGGGATAGAACAGAATGCATGTAGTGTGTGGAAGTGTACACAAAATGTAAAATTCCACACATACGATTGGTTATATGTTCTTTTTGGTGTTAAAAGTTCCTGCGCACATTTTCCCAGTAGAAAACAATAGTAGGTGGCTGCTCAGCACAACCATGAATGACTATGTTGCTTTTATGTTGTGGAAATACAAGGATACATTTTCTGAATTTCAAACTAAAATGCTAAATAATTTACTGACGAATGCCAGTTGTGGCTGCCAATAAGAAAGACTGGGGTACAGATACAAACCTACCTATCAATCACAGCTATGTCACTCTTGCTCTGCTCTTGTCACTGGAGTGCTGAGTCTTGGTGCAAATATTTTTGTCAGTATGTGACTTTGTTAAATTTTGTGGGGAATCTTAATATGTTTCTAGTCTAAACTTGGTGTGATGCTGAAGGACTGTCTCGCTGCAAGTTGATGTCTCCATGCAGAACATGCAGAAACCGCATCAGAAGAATACAACCCTATTCTCACCACAAAAGCTATGCGGTTTCTCGTCCAGTCTCTGGTTATCTCCAAACTGGACTACTGCAATTCTCTACTGGTTGGACCCCATCTGAAGGTAGTAAAACAACTTTAGCTGATTCAGAATGCAGCTGCGAGGTTAGTCTTCGATGTTTCAAAATTCTCACACACCTCACGCTTACTAAGGCACCTTCACTGGCTCCCTGGCCACCTACATTAAGTTCAAATCCTTAAACTTCAAGGCCAAGAACAGACTTGCCCCTCCTTACTTATCAGAACACGCAGCGTGTCACTTCTCATCCTCTCTGGGCATCAAGCACTGCTCGTCTTGAGACTCCACTGCTCATAGGAAGAAGAAGACATGCGTCAAGACCAGGGGTGGGCAAACCTGTCCAGAAAGGGCCGCTGTGAGTGCAGGTTTTCATTCCAACCAAGCAGGAAGCACACCTGATTCCACCTCTGTAATCAGTTGGTCTTGGTTTTCAGTT
>JBBPDH010000104.1:6038742-6050880 GCA_037974565.1 Clupeocharax schoutedeni
CTTGTCTTGGTCTCGATACCCTCTGGTCTTGGTAGTGTCTTGGTCTTGGTCTAGGCGGTCTTGACTACAAGTCTACCCCGTTGCTCTGCCTCTCCAACCTTAGACATTCACAGAGTAGACACTCCCAAAGTTTGCTAATGACCTTCCCCAGAACAACTGAACTCCTCCCTTGACAGTGCCTTCTCACAGTTTGGGCACTTGGCAGCCCTCTAGCAGTTTCAAACCTGGCTTCCAGGCTGGGCACGAAGCCTGAGGTACAAGCACCATTGTTCAGTTGTCAAAGTCATAGTCTTTATCTAGAAGCTCATAAGAGTTCTGACAAGGGCTCAACTTGCTAGTTTGAATGCCCGTTTAGGACAAGCCCACCTACCTAAACATGCATGTCAATTTCTGCTTCAGGAAAGGCAGCGGGGCCTGTATTGGTTCCAGAGGAGGGCGTCGGAGACGGGGCTGTGGCACTGGAAAAGCCGCACTTTCTGGCGGATCGGGAGAAACTGCTCTCTCTGATGGCTCGGGAGAAGCCACCCTCTCTGGTGGCTTGGCGACCTTGCCCTCTGGTGGCTTGGCGACGATCACTTCGGCCCTGCCTTCGTGGGCAGGGAGTGAGGCTCGCAGGACCAGCTGTGAGCCGGAGCAGTGGCAAGGCTTTCTCAGTCTTTCTGGTCAGTTGGGGACCGGGTGGATGACGGATCCGACGTGGACCTCCACATCTCGTCTACACCAAGCCGTGGGTCTCTCGGCTCGCCGGTAGGTTAACCTACTGTAACAACCTGCATACGGTTGGCCAACGTGCAGCAGTTATCAAATAAGTTCATAAGCTCATTTGCAACTGAGTCAGATATGTAGGGGTCCACAAAACACTCCGGCTCTATGACAGGGAATTCATCGATCCACCCGTACCACAAAGAGCACTGTTCCCCCTCACTGTCCTCCGACTCTCCACCAATCAACATCTCCCAGATCGACCACAGATGCTCCATCGGCTCCTCCTATCGTTCCAACTGCGGACTTCACAGCCCCATGTGCCTCTTTGTTGATGGTCTGTCCATCTGTCACGGGCGACAGGGGGAACCTGCGTCTGTGATTTACCTCAGGGGCAGCAGGGACAAGACAGGCAGGCCTCCATGAACTCAGGTGCTTTATTAAACATGACAAAGAAAACAAAAACCTGACTCAAGGGCCGCTAACAAACATGAATGTGAAAAAAGCATAAATGAGTCGATGGACAGACAGTAAGGTCCATACAAAACAGAACATAAATACACACAGTAATCACAGACCAAAACACAAGACAGGTGGAAAACTAAACATGTGACACAAAGCAGAAAAAGTCAAAATAAAAGTCCCAAAAAACACAGACAAAAAAAAAAGATTTTTTTTTTTTACATTTTATATGCACTATACATTATCTTCTTTCTTCTTAAATATGCATGTAATACCAGTTGGTGTCAGCCCCAGCTATGCCGTACAGAAATTCAAGCCACAGCTCAACTCAAAAAACTCCACTCCAGACCCTTCAACTCCTCCCACTCTCTCCCTACACCTCCCTCCTGTCCCCCTATGTGTGTTTGTGGAGCATAAAAGTCATTTTATGGAACTGAATCAAGCATAAACCCAGATTTGAACAGTACATCAATATAAAATCTTCCTTTTCATATCATAATTTCAAGACTGCAAGTGTTTTCCGGTTCTGAAAACAAACAAAAAAAATGTAGTCCAAATTTTAGTATTTTTTTTAGAGATATGATATGATGTGGTACATTATCAGAACAAGATAACTTGCACCCTGACTATCATGCTTTTAATTCACGTGTAGAAAATCCCAAGTACCGCATTCCTTTGTATCATTTCCATGCTGTTTAGAGTAAGTATGTTATGTCACATTGATAAATACATACTTTTATGCTGCATTTTGATTGGCTAGTCAGTAGCCAAATGTCATGGTAGCCCACACACTGTCAAATGGCCATCCTAAATTTCTAACACTCTCTGAAAATAATCGCAGGCCTTCTTTGGTCACAAGACTGTGACGACGGCTGTCTTCGAACCTCTCTCACAGTACGACGTCAGACCATTGTTTAGGAGCCACAACCAAAGAAATTGGCACAATTGTTTCACAACTGTTATCTGTCATAAGGGACGACCCAAAATTATACTATTATATTATTATTTATTATATTGTAGCGTCGAACGGAGAGAGAGAGATCGACAGGACTCAGCAAATTCTTTCTCAGGCTTTTATTGTCCCACAGACAGCACACAGCAGCACCTTCTCCTCAGACAGACACACCAACTGACTAAATCCCACTAGGCACCTCCCATAACCACCTAGTTTCCCGCCAGAACAACAGGTGCATCTACCCCCACACAGTTATCCCACCTAAACACAATGTCCCCTAAATAACCCCAAATATCATATATTATCATATACTATATTATTATATTATTATATTACGCATATTATATATGTGTACCGAGCAGAAGAGAATACATATTATAGATGCTCTACATACAAAAAATCTGAACATTTTCTCACTGTACTCTCATTCCTTTTTACATAGCAGGTGACTGATCTCCCTCTACCTGTTTCTCCTTACCTCCTGCATCAAAGGTCAGAACTCCACCACTGAGCACTTTCATACAAAATCCATGTGTGTGCTTCGCATGGTTACCATTGTGACTGCAACTCCAGCACAACTAGCACTGGATCAGCTTAAATTGAGGCTTTGCTTTACATGTGAGAGAAACCACAAAAATTAGAATAAATTAAATATGGAAAGCGGAGAGTCATCAACTTGTCTGATGGGGCACACTGCCATCTGGCCTCTAAAAAAAAAAAAAGAAAAAATGGATGATGGCAGTACAATCACTGCATTGTGACTACAGAAAGGAAAACCTTTTCAACTCAGAAGCGGCAGGGCATGTGATTGTTTCAGGGGCATTCTTGGGTCGAGCTCGCTGATTGTACCAGCTGTGTAGCTTTGCCTGTCCACGCACCTCTAACTTAAAATGAATGGGGGGCATACAATTATTACTTGTGGTGTGATCAGCCCGACCTGAATGATCTGTTTGTTGTGCACTACACTTTGCTCTATTTACTCATTGCACTAATTTATCTTGTTTGTTGCCCTTTTGATGGACTGGCGACCTGTTTCTCCTCCTTTCACCATATGACTGCTCCAACACCATTTGCAGTAATGGATGTTTGTTATTATCAGTTGCAGCAATGATGATGTACCACCTGACCACTCCAAGCCCTGCCTACAAATCTCTTCTGTCACAGCTACTGTAAGCAAGAGTACTTAAAAATACAGAATTAACCAATGGGAGGAAGTAAAACAAACTGTAAATGCAGTCTAAGGCTGCTTATTTCTGTCCACCTGATGATAAATAATAGGAGGAAACATAGACCGAAAGAAGAAAAGTTTCTCACTAATGTCAGGTGAGTCAGGCCCCCAGCCCCTGGAAGTTAAATTGCTTGCTAGATGACCTGAATCCAACTTTAATTAGACACAAGTCAATTAATCTACTGTAGGTGAGGTGGCTGAGTATTCTACTCATTTATTTTCTCTTTATTTTTACACTTCAACTGATGTAACTTTTGATCTTAGTGAGATAGAACCATTTATATTAGCTAGTGACTATAAACTATGTGTACTCTTTAAAACATAGTAAAGGCAATGTGTAAGCATGTTGCTTTACAAGAGCCTACAATACTTGCTTTTTTGACACATAGGTGTTTAACTGAGTGCATATCCATCAACCATAAAATACGGAGAGTACAGAGTACAGAGAGTCTTTGTCCTGTATTCTCATTCTCATTTAAACCATGTCACACAGTTGCTCACAGCATACTCAAAAATGGGTCTTTATTAAACAATGGGTGGATACAGAACTCTGAACACTCAAAAATCATTTGAATGCATAAATGACTCTTTATACAAGCATGAAAAAAAAGTTTGTGACTTTGATTACTTGTGCAAGCAAACTTATTATTCACATTTGTTTTACTTGTTCCTAAATTTCAAAAACAACTTTAACAAAGCAGCTTTATAAAAATTAATCATATGTCTCATTCAAGTCATCTCCACACCCTGTGGAGGAGGATCACTTCGTACCAAAAGGTTTGGGAAACAGTGTTCAACGGCGTTGCTCCGAGAAGCTATTTCAGGAATCTTGTTCAATAATTCATTGCAAACATGCAATGCCTATCAGAGGTAAATGTACAATGGCTTGAGCACTGAGTCTGCAGGACACTAACTGATGAGGCGTAAGCTTCCGTTTTTTGTTAGCTCCGTTTGGATTGCAAAATGTTGTACAAGGAATAACGCTCAACAGAAGCCACTCAGCAAGTGAACAGAATACATGCTCTGACATTTCACCGTCTGTTTATGCAGGTTGTTAAAGTTTAACGCCACAGTGCACGGGGTATTGCACCGTTGTTCATGTTTGTAAGAGTTGCACTCCCCCACTTGTCCTTAACACCACATGACAGAAACTAAAATGGTGCATGGTCACATGACCTCAGAATGCATTTCAAACATGCAGTGATCACGCTAATGCTTTACACATCAAATGCATTACACACTCATCCTTCCGCCAGACAAAAAGTGAAAAAGCAGGATCCTGCCTTGCGAAATGTTACTCCATTAGAGGACATGAATGTTGAACAAAGTGCCTGAAATTGACAGCAAAATTACAGTCTGAGTGCAGAGCAGATCTACGCCCGTGCCTTTAGCAGGTCTTCTTCCCTCAGTGACACAAACAGGCTGGTGACACAAACACTGCCCAACAGAGACTAAAATACTACAGTGTGATGTCAAAATGTTTAAACTTTAACAAGCAAAGTCTAGGCTGAATGTTTAAAGAGGTCATATGCAGATTGAGCTCAGAGACCGATGGATGGATGGATGGATGGATGGATGGTTTTTTGATTCTCTTGCCCATTTCTCTGACTCTTGATTTACTGTTCCTCAGACTTCATGATGCAATCTTTGTATACTATGACTCGGATTTGTTTGCTGTTCAGCTGCCCATTGGTTTTCACCACTGTTTACCACTGTTCTGTTTTTTGTGTTGTTGTTTTTGGAATAAACTTGTTTGCCATGTTTTCTCCACACATACTTGGGTATTTCGGAAAATGGAGGTTTTTCTCGGTGTTTTGGCCTTTCGTCCACATGTAAACGGCGTTTTGGGTCGGTGAAACGGAGGTTTTTAAAAACTTTTAAAAACACCTCACCTACAGTAGATTAATTGACTTGTGTTTTTAAAAACGCTTGTGTCAGCTTTGGATGCTATTACATTCAACACAGGCACTGTCTCTGCACTGCACCAGTTTTGGTCAAGACCTGGGGTTATACAATGAAAAAGGATTAAGGGAAATCTGGCTTATTTCAAGGGAAAGTAAATCAGACTTTCCCTTAATCCTGTTTCATTGAATACCCCCCGGTCGGAACAGCGATTGGTGGTTTACTTTTTGCGCTATTGTTGTTTGTCTACCAGAAACATGTACTGATGCTCCACATCCAAGGCTTCTGATTGGTCACCAATGCTATACAGTTTATGGTTATATTGCCACCTGCTGCCTTGGCATGCTATTGACAGCGTTTTTTGCGGTTGCGTGTGGACGGAGATATTTTTGAAAACGTGCTCGTATGGACGCGATTTTTTTAAAAACAAAAACGGAAAATCTCCATTTTCAGAAATACCCGTGTACGTGTGGACATGGCCTGAGACTCTGTAATCATCTCTCTGTGTTTGTTGCATGATCCATGTATGTCTGTGCAGTTCTTTGTGCCTCTGTTAATAAGATTTCAAGATTCAAGATCTGTATCTGCAATAAACTGCATAAAAGGATCTCTTGCAATTGTGTCCTTGACATTACAAACTAGACAAAAAGCGATTAACCTATTATTAATGGGCTAAAAAAACTGTTTTCATAGAATTTATTGGATGAGATGCATGAAACAGTATGGGTTTACAGATGTGAACTTGACTGACAAACGTAGGCTTGAGTGAATATTTGCTGCGCTGCATATAAGTAACAATAACAAGATGTTTTTTAGGTTTTGAATGATGTATGTGCATGTGGTACACATGTACTTTGTGTGCATATTGTTGCTGGAGAGGAAATATAATTGGGTGTTATTCTGAAGGTTCGATATCCTTTCTCACTAAATACAGGTCTTAGGTTTATAACAGACTCCAAACTGTTTCTAAACACAGACAGCCAGGAAAAAGATAGCAGAGAAAATCTGACCTCTAGCTGACCGGGGTTCATTACATCTGCCTTGGGGAGATGGACACACACACACAAATCAAGAATATAATGGAGAATCTATCCTCTCTTTGCTGCTGTACTCTTCTGAGAAGTGTTTGATCATGTTAAGCCACAACAGTAGGTACTGATGTTGGATGAATAGTTGTCAAACATGGTGGGCGAAACCATTATAGCAGCTGCAAAGAGGAACCAACTCCATATTGAAGTATATATTTGAATGCAGTGTCATTAAAGTCCCTGTAGTTGTAATGGGCAGGTGTCCCAATTCTTTTGTTCATATAATATGGACAAAAGTAATGGGATGCCTGACCCCCATGAAAACCATACCATACTTTGAAAATAAAACAATATTTTTAAAAAAAAATCTGTGTTTATGTGCAATAAAATAATTGCCGGTGTTAATTAAATAATGCGTTAATGTGATAATAACATGTCGACGTACCTGTCCCTAACTGTAATGGATTTTAAAGTCTGAAACTGATGCAAACTAGAAGAGAAATGCAGATGAGAGTGCTGTTCGGTCACTTGGAGTATTTGCACAGCTTTTGTCCTCTGACTTAAAGATAGAATGCTCTTATCAATTAGCAGCTCCGGCTGCTTGATGTATCACGGTTTGGTCAGATAAGCCTCTTTTTTTCTGAACTGCCCCATCCTCGTCCTTCAGTCTGCACTGTTAAACTCCCTTGGTGCAAACTTTTACTCTTTCTCTCCCTCTCCTTCACTGTTTTCAACAAGCCTTTCGCCTGGGAGATGTTCGTATCCTTGGTAACTATACGTAGCTAACAAAGGTTTAAGTTGATGCGCATTTATTCTGCACCACACCTAGTGTGAACGTTTTTTTTTTTCAACCACTCTCCTACTGTATTCAGTGCATGGAAAGAAAATATTATGCACCTAAGAAAAGACACGCAGCCTTATGAGTGCTGCAAGTGCAACAGTGGTCAGTTGTGCACCTTTTGTCAGACTGCAGGCTGCATTTTAGTCATAGCGAATAAAGCACTGGATGTTACAAATTTTCGATGTATTTACTGTTGAATGGCCAAACATGTTCCTATGAGCTAATGTTAATACTATTGAAATATTGTCAAAGGGATGCTCTCAGAAATATGCATTATCATAGAGATGTATGCGGGGGATCACTGAAACACAGTGGGGATCACAGGAAGTGGGTCCTTGGGGATGGGGTTGATATTCATTGATGTAGAGCCGCTCCTGCATAGGGAACAGAGCCAAAATTCACACATCAGCTTCTTGTCTACAAGGCTGATAACCTTTCACAAAAGCTTTAGTGGACAGTTGTATTGGACAGCTAGGCCTTTGACTCCTGCAAGGGTTTGAATGCTGTTAAATATTTGAGAAGAAATATCAGATAATTCCACTCACCCATTAAAAACCTATTGATTCTGGGAGTTTTGCAACGAGATGTTCTTACAATAACAAGGCCCACGAGGTTGCTGTACTCTTTGTTCTCACCAAATGATAAGTCCCTCAGCCCAGAGCTCTGAAGTGATGCTCACTTATCTGCAGCTGACCTTTTCCCTTTTTTCCTCTATTTTCATGAGCACAAATTCTAACCAATTTCTCTGAAAGATTCATGAGATCATGCAAGTTTTACAGCATCGAGTGCCGTAATGGGTTTTAGTGGCAAAACCTGAAGGAGTCATTGTGCATGTAAAATGTGAGAGATAAAGGGAGGCAGCACTTTTGGCGTATGGAATGTCAGCTTTCCATAAAAGTTGCAGCTGCGGTTTGACGCTGAGCAAATGAGAGAGCATGATGGGCGAAGCAGTGTGTTCCGTTATTGCGGCCATGTAGAGATATAAGGAGCATCTCAGCTGTCTGTTGAACATTTGTACGGTCAGGACCGGAGACACGGATACATTTCAGAGAGCTTTTTGCCTGGAAAAACAGAAATGTAGGGTCACTAACAGATCAGTGAGAGAGAATTTTAATAGATTTCATTTATTTTCCCTAAATATAACAAGTCAGCAGAATGTGAAAGTGCAAATTGTGAGTTCAATTTTGGGTGTCAAAATTTAGGCAGCAAAACAAGATCGCTATCTGGGAATTTAAAAATTGTAGGTCAAAATCAGACACAGAAAAGAAAAATGGACAAACTGGCTAATTTGAATTATAGTGGAACTACAATTCAATTCAAATGTGTTTAAACCGGATGCACACAGAGAAAATGTCACAGAGAAGGGGACACAATGTTCAAGAACACAGCAGTAACAGATACAAGAACACAGGCAAGGCAGATACAACAGAGAACAGAGAAGTGGCAAGGTTCTCAAACACCAGCAGGAGACCGAAGGTTCTCGAATTGATCTGAGACAGAAGGTTTTAGAACAAGGCAGTAAATTCTAGAACAGAGACAGTGTGTGGACATAAGGTTCTAGAACAGAGAAAGGAGGGGACCCCCTTTATAGAACTAATTGGGATAAACATTTCCAGAAAAAAACAACAGTATATTGAGAGGTTCTAGATCACTGAAGTAAGATTCTAGGACAGATACAGTGTAGTGTCAAAGCCCACAGAGAAAGGGTGAGGACAGAGAATAGGTGGGAAGAAGAAATTCTAGGACAGGGTGGGTTCGAGAAAATCGAATGAACAGGGACAGAAGGTTCCAGAACTTGTTGAGGACTAATTGACATGAGACAGCAGAGCCTGTCTTCACACAGCCCCAAAATGACAGAGATTTATGGTGGCAGAAACTGCGGTCAGCATGATGGGAAATGTGTGCTTTTGTTCTCTGTTATAAAGTGAACATGCCAACAGTGGACACAAACATTCAATTAATAATGCAACAAATTGTGCTGCAGAGAGTCATACTGGGAGAATTGTCAGAAGGAGAGAAATATGAGTGTGGTCAGGTGCAGTTTTCTGAATATTTATACCTCATGTACGATAAATGGAAAATCAGATCACATATCCATCAGAGATACACTCTGTTCTTGACACATTGCACTAAAGCACTTAAAATGTCAGTGCGTCATTAGCAGGAGAACGCAGGGACTGTCTCTGGATTGAACACAAACGTCCTGTCACAGTGCTGGCATTCCCCATAAGCCCTTTAACACTCAGTACGGGGGTGTGGGGGTGGGGGGGGGTGTAAGAGCCCTGCAAATCTGTAGTGAGTTAACTGTGCAGACAAGAGCAGCAGCCACCTTCTTTCCACGGCCAGACATGTCAGCAGGTCTCTGAGGAGTAGTTGGGTAGCAGCAGAAGCCTCCACGAAACGCCGGTAATAGCTGGCAAACCCCAGGAAGGACCTCAACTCTGACACAGTTGTAGGGGTCTTCCAGTTGGCCACTGCTTCTACCTTAGTGGGATCCATAGTAACCCCCATGCTAGAGATGACATGGCCCAAATAGCGCACTTCTTGCTGAAAGAAAGCCCATTTGGTGAGCTTGGCCTTAAGGCCCTCCTGTTGTAGCCTGCCCAACACAACATCCAATCGCTCCAAGTACTGTGCTACTGTGGAAGAGAAAACCACAATGTCATCAAGATAAAGTAGTACAGACTGGCCCTGTTGATGACCAAAGATCCTTTGCATCAACCTCTGGAAAGTGCAAGGGGCACTACAAAGTCCAAAAGGCATACGATACCATTCGAATAACCCAAAAGGTGTACAGAATGTAGTTTTAGATCGATCCTTCTCAGTAACAGGGATCTGGTTATATCCACTAGCCAGGTCCATGGTAGAAAACCACTGAGCAACTGTCAATGAATCCAAAGATTCCTCAATGTGTGGCAGAAGGAATGCATCCCTCTGGGTTTTGTTGTTAAGCTGCCTGTAATCAACACACATCTGCAGACCATCTCTCTTTATAACTAACACAATGGGGGAGGCATAGGGACTGCTACTCTCTCGAATTGCCTGTGCTGCCAGCAGTGCTCCTTAACAACCTCATATTCAGAGGGAGGGATCCGCCTATCACGCTGCCTTACCGGAACCTAATCTGCCAGAGGAATATCATGTGAAATCAAATTTGTACACCCCAAATCAATATCATGGGCAGAGAACACAGAAATGTACTTTCTGAGGAGCGATCTCACCGATTCCTGCTCTTCAGGGGGAAACAATGACAAATCTAAGCCCTCAATCTGATCCTGCACCGAAGGAGAAGTTAACTGGCATGATACAGTGGGAACCTGGGTGGGCACCTCAGTGACTGAAGCAGGCAAGCTGACGACATTAACCCAATCCAATATACCCACAGTGGTCCGTGGTTAAAGCAACACCTCACTAAAACCCACATTAATAATGGGTATGTAGGCTGTACCCCTATCCACCTGAACCAAGGACAGAGAAGCAAGCAAGCCTGTTGGCAAACCAGAGTCAGGAGGCTCAAACAGCACTGTGGCCCCAGAATATTGCTCTGAACATGTGGCTGCAACTATCTTCATCATACCACCTGTAATATGACAGACCTTCCTGCTGCGAACCCTAACGCTTCCCAGCTTATCCTGTGAAGATAGTACACTGGCATGATGACACTTCTGTAGGCCCTGCACAACCAATTTGGGTGCCTCAATAACATGAGCCAGCCCATGCTGTAAAAAAAGCTCTTGGTAACACTTACGAAGCACATTCATCCCCAAGACACCAGGCACCTGGGAAGACAAATTGCCAGGAGGGTCTTTTACTACCAAAACACCACACTGTGGCATCAACTTACCACAAAGCCTCATGCTTGGCTCTAAATAGCCAAGGTAGGGAATGGCCAAACCATTGGCAGCTCTAAGCTGTAATCAGTGACATGATTTAAGATGTTCCTGGCCCCATGACTCAAAATGTTGACGAAAGAAGCTCTCTGTGATTGTAGAAACCATGGAACCCATATCTACTAGACACAGCACCATCACACCCTCCATATCTACCTCCAGATGGGGACAAGAGCAAATCAACTTAGAAACACCCGGTCCCCCACCAATATCAGCCGCTGAGCCAAAAGAAGCCCCACCCGAATTGTGGCTCTGCAACTAGGTGGCTTCTAGTTTTCCAAAGCCGGTGAAAACTGAGACTATTTGCTCGAAGGCCGAGGAACCTGTGTAGACTGAGGTTGAGGGGAAACACATTTGCCATCGCACTCCCTTGCAAAATGCCTACATATTATAGGGCCCCTACGTGGTGAACCACCCCAATGGTGAGGGTGCTGAAGCAATACTCTGAGTCAGATGATTAAGCTGCTCTTGTTACTGTTTCAGCAATTGCCTCATTTCACTAAGTTCAGAAACCTGGGACGCCCTAGGCCCCGACTCAGGCACACCCTAAACCCCATATTGTATACCAAATGCAGAAGGGGAAAAATTACTACAACCTTGTGCAGGAATTTCACCCAAAGAATATACTAATTCTTGGTCTATAAACCAATAGTTTAGAGGACATGCAAGTTATTTACTCAGGAGGCAAGAGGCGTGGTTCCATCCACAAAAATAAGTTTATTCAATATATATTTTTAAAAGGAGACAATAAAACCATCCAATGTTATATGGTAGGGCAAGTAACAAAAAAAAAGAAAACCCAAGGAGCTGGGATTTGGTGAGGTGGGCCCACAAAGCCTGAATCACCAAAAAAGGGCACCCACACTTGTGCACACACACAAAACCAAAATCATAGGGTTGAAACACAGCACACAAAAGGAAACTCCACCACCATCGAGGGACCACCACCACAGGTACCCAGCTCCTTGGGTTTTCTTTTTTTTTTCTTATGCTTGGCTTAATAAAGATAATGAACATATAAAATGAAAATGGTTAATCTCACATATGTGTAACCCCCCCCTGCATGTTTATGTTACATAGATGATGTTTGGGTCAATTTGACCCGGGCAGTCAAAATGAAGGTTAAAAGG
>JBBPDH010000104.1:6074184-6085895 GCA_037974565.1 Clupeocharax schoutedeni
TTCAGGAAAGTGGTGTCCCCGGAAAGCATGGGCAGGACCTGTGTCCCCACAAATTGATAAATACAAGTATAGGTGTGCGTGTGCGTGTTTACTCAATTAATACTACAGGAATCTCGTTGTGCGGATAGTGTGCTAGAATGTTAATGAAAGAATGCTGAAATTAAGTAGTGACCTACATATAAACAGTGGCTAACACAGAGAGAACGAGGAAAATGTGAAGCAGCTTCTTTCCTCAGGCCATCCAGTCCCTGAACCAGGACTCTGGTCACCTAATCATATGTTGGTCATTTTTTAAATGAAAAGATTAGGAAATGGAAAAAATGCACAATATTATAAGCATAGGTACTTTTTATGCCATAAATTGAACACTGATAAAAAATAAAAACATTATTTTAGCATTATTGGGCACCCTATATAATCAGTACTTATACATCCTCTGGCAGATATCACAGCTTGCAAACATTTTTTATAACACTTCTAGTTCTGTAATACTCTTTGGTTGTCTTGCATACCCACAATTTTTCAGTGATATTTAAATCAGGGGCCTGTGATGGCCAATCCAAAAACTTCAGCTTGTGTCTCTTGAGGTAGTCCATGGTGGTTTTCGAGGTGTGTTTAGGATCATTGTCCTGTTGTAGGAGCCATCCTATTTTCAGCTTCAGCTTTTTTACAGATGGTGTGATGTTTGCTTCCAGAATTTGCTGGGATTTAGTGGAATCCCTTCTTACCCCCACCCGTGCAATGTTTCCTGTGCCACTGGCTGCAACACAACCCCAAAACGTGATAGATCCACCCCCATGCTTAATAGGTGTTCTTTTCATTAAATGCTGCTCCTGCCTTAGTTGATTGTGGCCTAAGATTTCTATTGTAACTTCATCAGTTTACAGCACTTGTTTCCAAATTGCATCAGGTTTCTGTAGTTGTTCTGTTGCATACTTCTGACGTTGGATTTTATGATGGGGGCGCAGGTAAGGTTTTCCTCTGCTGACACTTCCTTGAAGGTTTTATCTGTGCAAGCATCGCTGCACAGTGGAGTTGTGTACCACCACTCCTGAGTCTGCTAAATGTTACTGCAGGTTTTTGCAGTCAAATGGGGGTTTGATTTGTCTTTCTGACCATCATACAAGCCGTTTTCTCTGAGAGTTTTCTTGGTCTTCCAGATCTCAACTTGACCTCCACAGTTCCCCTGAACTGCCATCTCTTAATTACATTTCTAACTGTGGAAACTGCAAGCTGACCACGCTTTGCTTTCTTCTTGCAGCTTTCTCCTGCATTGTGGGCATTAATAACTTTCATTTTCAGAGTCTTACACAGCTGCTTAGGGTGACCCAAGGTTGCTGAGTGTGCACAAGGTTTGAAGAGTCAGAGAATTTGTAAAGATTTTAAATTGGCACCAGCATGACGTTTACTAATGACAGCTGTTGCCATGCATCAGATCTAACAAGTTGATTAAGGTCTGAAACCTTGTAAAAATAATCAGAGACTTTGGAACTCTTAGGGTGCTCAAAATTTTGCACAGTTTCATAATAATGTTTTTATTTTTGTTGAATTTATGGCATACAAAGTAACTGTGCATCAATGTTTGCTGATAATATTGAGATTTTTCCAAGAGAGACTGTGTTAACATCTATTTCATTATAAAATCACCAAAATCTTTGAAACATTTGTAATATATGTCTTATTTGTCCTTAATTGAAATGTAATGTATTTTTACTGTTAAATTTTCTTTTAATCCTCACAGATAGGCATTGTACAGAAATAAGCATTTCACTTAATATGATTGTGCCTGTGAAATTTGAATTTGAAATATAACTGTAATGTTCGGTGGTCTTGTTTTTAGTCTGTTTTTGGACTGGGGTGTAAATTGTAAGTTTTAATTTTTTTTACTTCGATTTAAAAAAGAATAGGATGTATTAAATGGCATGAGCATGTGAAAAGACCATATCCTTTCAAAAATGGTTCTATGTCAATGTGTAAAAACCCCTTTTAGGTACCCTTGTTATCGAGTGTTGTTTCATGTAATCACTGTTTAATTTTGAGGTGCAAAAAAAAATATTGAGGTACCCAGATACAAATACTGGTGAAATAGTGGCTCAGTATATTGTTTATTGTATCTTATAACTATTGGTGTTGTTTTTTACTATGTTGTACTTGAGAGACACCATCTACTGGAATCAAATGCCTTCTATGTGTTCGCTCATAAACGCAGTTCTGATTCTGATTCTTCTGATTCTGAAACAATGAAGGCTTTCAGCACATTGTTCACAGAAAACTCCCCCAGTACTCATTGCAAGAAGTGTTTGAAATGAGTGCAATCTTTTAACTTGCCATTTTAAATACACCTCCTGAAAAGCCTTCATGCAGTTTGATGGTTCTTCCTGGCCTTTTAAAGTTAACAGCTCTTTTTGATTGCCTAATCAAGGTGTGATTATAATTGGAAAATAGAAAAATGGAAATGAACTTGGTAGTAATATGTCTCATTAAAATCCTGATTGTGGCCTTTGGAGCTGCTGTTTGATTTTTATTCCTCATCAATAATCCCTTTATATGGGTTTGAAAATGGGAATAAAATTGCAATTATCCTGTCTCCTACTCCACAGAATATATTGGTTCAAGTATAATAAACATATTATAGATTGCAAGGCAAAATATAACCAAGGTATCATAAATATAGATAAATTACAGCCACTTATTTACAGCATATATTTTGTTATTGAAAAAAAAATGTATTTCTGGTATGATGTCTTCATGGGAGAAGAAATAAGCACTAATAACTTCAACATACGGTAATGTACTGAGGTTTTATTGTAGATCATTAGGACTATTTCTATTGGTCCATTAAAATGGTGTAAAACATTGTTTGGATCAGTTAGCATATCTATATTTCCTCTGTATAGAGTCGCTGCCTCAGGTTTTGTCCCATCAAAGATGTTTAATATTATTGCAAAGTACACTGTTTATCTGCTAGTGCGTCTTACGGAACTTCAGTCAGAACTGAACAATGCTGGGTTTTCCTCAGTAAAAGCCTTGATTTGGTCAACATTTCTGGCCAAAGTATTGAGCCACATGAAGAATGGTAACATTATTTTTGTAATATTACCTTCTTCAATTATTTCTCAATTTTCTTTTTTGGGTGCCACTAGAATCAGCTTGTTTCAGGGTTGCTGTCAAGGGTGCTGATAAAGTGTTTATTTTATAACTGCTTATGGCCAGTGCGGGCACCCCTAACCTCCAGAGGCCCATGTACGTATTTGTGTAGTGAGGTGGTTAAAATCATTAGAGACACGGAATATGAAGCTCTCTCAATCTGTCCATAGATGTTATTCATGTTATTTTGAAGTAAAAATTCCAGCAAGTCCGGTTTACCCATCCAGATTAATGCTAGCCCGATTAGCACCTGCATGACGGAGTCCTTCCACTTGGTTAGGTCTTGGATTTGTCCTTCAAAAGCAAATGTAGCATGTAGATCTTGATGTTTCTGACAACCCTGCTCATGCATTGTCATATATTAAACCTTCTTGGTGCTTATACCTTGAAATGCCTCTCCTTACATTTTGTGTGTTTATCACACATAGGTCACTGAAATACGTGTAGACAATGTGGAAAATATATGTTGAACAAAAATATCCTAAATATTATGGAATGTCATGGTTTTAGCATTAAAACAGAAGTACAAGCTTGAAACTAACAGTACAGAATGAAAACCCATAAAACCCATCCCATAAAACAATATATTATATAACTATTATATTTTAATAGCATTGCAATATAATAGTAATAATTTTACAATTAACGGATAAAATGATATTTATAACATAAACACAGTTGCAAATATCTGTAGAGGTCAAACTTTGAAGATGTTTTTCTTGCATTTTTTGCAAGGGTGGCTTTGCTTGGGCATGAATATGTGACGGTGGTGGAGGGATGGGGGCCATGGAATTTTCTCCTCACCGTCAATGAAGTGTGAAAAATATGTATTAAGATAATGCTTGGAGTGTGAACTGGGTCACTGCTTTTCACGCCTGGCTCGGGTCGGTCTGTTAGTGAGCTGGGGCTTTCTCCGGGGTCCTGCCATTGTAACTGTCATGGTAACCACTGCTCCTCCATGCTTGCCCTTCTTCTGTCTGAGCAAGTCTGGATCTCACTCTGGGTGTGGCTGATTGGAGCCGAAACCT
This sequence comes from Clupeocharax schoutedeni, assembly GCA_037974565.1. Lineage (NCBI taxonomy): Eukaryota > Metazoa > Chordata > Actinopteri > Characiformes > Alestidae > Clupeocharax > Clupeocharax schoutedeni. The sequence goes on from JBBPDH010000104.1 coordinate 6,078,360, forward strand.
CACCTGGGTGTCTTATACAGTTGAATGCGTCTGTTGTTGGCAATGGAGACACAGGAGCACAGAGCATGAGGGTGCTACAATATGTTGAAAGGTGGTGTAACAGTTTATACTGAAAAAACAGGACTTATACAGGATGCAAAAATATCAGGTGGGAAAAAAAGAGAGTAGTAGAAGAAAAAATATATAATACAACAAAACTACAGAAAGCCCTGAAACTAAGATACAAGGAAACATATTATAACACAGCTGGTAGCCTAGTGGTTAGGGAGTTTGCCCTGTGATCAGAATGTTGTGGGTTCATATACCAGGAAGGGTAGTGGCACCACTGAGGTTTAGTGGCACCATTGAGGTACCCTTGAGGAAGGTACCATCCCCACACACTCCACCTTGGGCCCTGCTGCTTCCTTTGGTGAATGGATTAAATGCAGAAAGTAATTTTGTGCCATTCACACTGTGGGCTGTGCTGTGGTGCGTTCTTCTATGACAAATGGACACTTTACACAAAAGGACTGTTAAGTTAACCAAGCATTTACAAGGCCACAAAAAACAAGTAGGCATATAGTATTAGAATCTTGAAAGGCCAGGCACTTTCTTGTAAATAGATTCTGATTTCTTGGTACAACTCGTGGAACTTTTAGTGCTGGATTGCAGCAAAATCTGCTGATTACAATGATACACCACTCTTGGAACATACCTTTTGATGTTTCAATGTTGCAACAATCAATAAGAAGTTCTCATTAGCTAACGGAGCTGTTCTTTTTTTCCCTCCTTTTTTCCCGCTTTTTTCAGGTAGTTTTCGTTATATCTGTGACCTTACAGCAAGTTCTTTGAGCACCAATGTCTTCAAAACACGTTGGATTGATTAACAAATTCCACATTCAGTGTGTTCCCACCAAGTTTTCTAATTTGTTGTCGGCATTCTTTTTTGCATCACATCTGGTTCTGCGAAATTAATACCATTGTTAACATAACATTTGACTACACTAATGGTCTTTCACTGGTAACATTTCACGATGAATAAACCAATAGAAATGTTCCAAATTTTCTTTAAATAAAATCCAGCTACATTAATGCGCATTAAGGTCCTTGTCTTAGAATCAAACCCTTTATTAATTTACTAATTTACTTATTTACCTTACAGTAGCAACAAGATATAAAGATGTTTTCACTTGGTGACAGTCTTTTGAAGCCCCACATATTTCTGGAGGTAGGAGCAACCCCCTTTGAACTGAATAGGCGCTAATGCTAATGCTAATGTCTCTCTCAAGGTCCTGTAATACCTCCATGGTGGTGTCAAATACACACTTCCCCATGTCTCATTAGTGTTCAACTGAAAGGAAATTGCAGCTGCCTCTGCCTGAGCCCGAGTGATCCTCTCTTGAAGCTGAGTCAGTGTTGTTCATGCTTATCACTAAAGATGGTCTCCTTGATTTTTATACAGCAATTTTGATTTGTACTCAATTTGCCTCCTCAATTGCTGGAGCACTTAACCACTCTAAAAGTAATTACAGTATAGGGGGCGCTGATTAGATTTTTTTTGTCTCTGATTTCTAGGTTAGACATGATCCGGACCATTGAGCATTGCAGAGCTAATGATACCTCTAATTAATTCATTACACAAACAGAGAGCCGTGGAAAATTCTGCAGAAGCTGAGGCCTCGTGGAATTGGAAATGTGGAAACAAGTCTGGAAACGGGGCTGAAACATAGACAAAGGTCAGGGGTCGTCACCCAAGGGAGAGTGATGGAGCAGGCTTCTGATTCGGTGAAGTGGTGAAGTGAAAGGAGTGGCCTTGAAAGAGAGAGAGAGAGACAGAGAGAAGGAAAGAATGTGACCTTACATTCAGTTTTCTTACTAGGCCAAGTCTACATCAGGTCAAAGCACGAGAGCAATCAGTAAAGGAACCCAGTCAGCAGCCTGGAGTTCCTCATCACAGAGTCAGTCACCACAGAGAAAAGAGACAGACACACAGAGAGAGAGAGAGAGAGAGAGAGAGATGGGATTGTGACATGAATCCCTGATGAAACCCAGCTGGATTGTGGCAGAGAAAAGTAGAGCTGCAACTAGCAATTATTTCCTATCGCCACTCCACTATCAGATGCCACCGTCAAGTGCCTCTGTCTTCCTTGTAAATTTGTTCTACTTGTATCCAAACTGAGTTTATCTGGTGCAGCCAGAGCAGAATGGGTTCTCCTTCTTAAGCTTTGATTCATCTCAGTGTTTCTCATACTCTTAGGCAGGGCTCAGCAGTAGAGGGGTCTAGCACCATCCAGTTTAAACATACCTAATTTGGTTTCACCTTTTTATTGTTCAAAATGTGTCCAAGATACAATGCGTCTTTTTAGGAGGGCTATTTCTCACTTGGTATTCAGGCATGCTCAAGTTGCCTCCTATGTGCCTTTAATGTGGTGTTTGGTGACAAACGCCAACTCTATACTCAAAATCTCTTACTTAATTTTTTTGGCCGACGAGGACCAATTATGTTTATAGTTATATTTGTATAGTTATGTTTACAGCTGTCTGACCAGTGCGGTGGAGAAAAAGGCATTTAGATGTGTGCTTAAAAGCATTTGCTGTGTTTTTACTTCTTGATGAGTTGCTTATAATTAAACCGCTGTAAAATTAAGCAATTAAAAAATGAAAAATGAGCACAACCCATAACGACATAAGCAGAGCCTACAAATCACATGTATGTCATAAATATATAATTTTAAACCTAACACCCTCAAAATATCTTGCCCTCTGCATGTGCATATTGATTATGCCTCTTTGCTGGGAGCCTGGAGAATGACCACAGGGGATAGAGCTTATTTGAGACAGGGCTTGTGTGACAAGATATGTCTCCTCATGGTGCAGTGGAACAGAAGCCATATCACCCCTATATTTCTACAGCAGAGGTCTTCAAATCTGGACCTCAACTCAGTCATTTGTATTCACTGGTAGTTAATTAAACCCTCAACACTTGTTCGGAATGTGCCATATTATGGATGTGCCGTGTTATGTTTGTTGTTTACTCTGGTTGCACATTCAAACCTTAGAAACATTTTATTTTGATGGTCCACTATGGATACTTTGTGGATGCTCACCTTGACTTTAAGTTGTTATTTGAACTCAATGGACCATTTTCCAGTTTATGAACGATATTAGCACTGAAGCAGCCATTAAGGGCAACACGTAATGAAGCAGAAATCCAACTTTCATGCCCCACTTCACAAGTTAAAACAATGCTGCAATTACACACACATGAATGAAGCCTGAAAACAAAGCAAAACCAAACAATAAAAAATCCAAATTGCACCTATTCTGTGTGTGTTTAATGTCTAAGACCTGCCTTAGAAAGCTTAAAAAAACAGTGCTAGGTTTAATGCACTTGTCAGGCCTGTTACACTAACACTCACTCTGCTTTAGGTTAACAGCTTCTGCCTCAAATAGCACGTCCTGTCTCACCTTCTTATGACACCTCTCATGGATGGACTGGGATATTTCTGGCTGCTTTATGTCACCACCAAGGTTTCAGAGAGACTATAATCACTCTCTATTCGCTTCTCACACAGCTTACATGCTCCTGATCTGCCGGTATCTGTGGATCTACATAGGCCGCTGCTCTATTTCTTTCTTCCTTGCCTCCCTCTGTGTCGCTTGGGCTTTTTATTATTTTTTTTATTTCCCTCTGCTCTAAAGGTCCTGGAAAGTATAAAATGAACTCCTGCTGGTTCTTCCCCTCACTTGCTGGTGTCTTTACCTCATCACTCCCTCAAATGACATTTCCACCCTTTCGGTACACCTGGGACGTCTCCTCCATCCATTCCGCTCTTGATTAGTGCCATGTTCTCTCTGCTCCAGCCGTGGCAGAAGCTGCTGTTTCTCTCCACACGTCTCAAATCTCTGGCTGAACTCTTCCCCCTTTGCACTGCTGAACAATCCTGCCTGCCTTTATCATCCATCTGTCATCTCTGCCTTCCACTGACATCCTCTGCAGGATGTATTGGGCTATAGTGAAGGTTTTTTCTCCTGCCTTGTTTCTGGTTCCAGCACTTGCAGTGCTTCTATACAGTTGTAATTACTCTGCCCGCTGTCATTTCTGTCAAGCTATCTGCTTTAAAAAGTATGGGCTGTGTACACCAGTATAGGACCAAGTGTTCTACATGAGTCGAGCATTGCTGAAAAACTTCACATTCAAAAATCGGCTTCAGCTCCAACAGCGATGCTGTGATTCGCATCCTCAGATCAGATTTACAGAATGACATGATCCACCTGACACTGCATTAAACATCGGCACTTCTCTCTCAAGGCCTCTAATCCTCCCCTTGCTAAAGTTTTGGAGAGAGGGAGGCTTCAGAGGCCGATTATGCAAGTCAAATGCTGGGTATGAAAGAAACAAGGTGCACCTCTAGTCTGAAATGGCATTGACTCTATTGATTCAGGGGCCACTGGGGAGCCAATTTCTTTTCTACAGGAGAACCGCGCAGCGTTTAATGCACGAATCATGCTCCAGGAACATCTCAGCAACATAGAGAATCTCCAGCAAAAACAAAAGCTCTTTGTTGGCCTTGCAGTGTTTTGAACCAAAGAAGTTCTTGCAGGGTACATGCTGATAATTTAATGAATGAAGCAGAAAGCCCGGGCACAGCCCCCCACAGAGCACTGGCATTTGGCTTTGTTCCTCCTGTGTTAGACACGACTGGTTGAAGCGGAGCTGTTTTTCTTTTTCAGTTTCTTCGCACTGGCAGAACTCTCCTGGGATTTAGAAAGCTGTTTGGAAAGTCCAGGTGTTCCTCTGGAAGAGGGCCTGGTGCATTTGTTTGGGATGAAATACCAACAGCGACTTCTGGGTGCCTTGCAGCAGAAAGTCTGCTGAAAACATCTGCTCAAAGTGCTGGGTCCAAATTGCTATCTTTACCTGTGGGACACTCACATGCGCAGCAAAAGGAAAGGAGCTAATGAGAGCAGGGTGGACAGTGAGTTTCGCTCAGGCAGTTCAGACATGCTGACCAAAAGCAGCTCAACCCTACTCTGGATCAAAACATCAGAGAAAACATGGCACTGCTTTACTACTTTACTGTACACTGCATTACTGTGCAAATATTTCAGGCCCCTATACAAACAGGTTCATTCATTCATACATTTTCTGAAAACGTAATTTCTTCATAGGATCGCAGGTACCCTGAGCCTATTCCGGGGGCCAATGGGCATAAGGCTGGGACACAGCCTGGGCCGGGTGCCAGCCCTCCACAGTGGGCACACATGCCCCATTTACAAATAGACCTTTTTAATATTTTTAAAAAGCAGTTAATATTTTGTGAGCTAGTTTGATGAACATAATAAATGACCCCAAATATTTCACATGGTAAGATCCTTTAATTGGATTTGTAAGGTTAAATAAATAACCTGGAATAAAACAATGCAAACTAAAATATTTTATTTCATGATATTTATTATTTATTAATTTTTGCAGTGTACATAAGAATAAAAGAAAAAACATTTAAGATATTTGAGAAAATGTGTCTAAATAATCTTATATATAGACCTGAAGTATGCAGGAAAAATTTTGGAACTCTGTTTAATCTTTAGTAAAGGACAAACGCATTAGAACTACTGTATGTAACTCATTTAACATCACCGGATTGCCACAGTTCAGACTGATAAAGCTTGTGATGAATGCAGTAAGGACATAAGGTTTGCATGTAATCCATCATTGTCCTTTTACAATTGTAAATTCATTGATTCATTGTAATGCACAAGGAAGCAAGGAAATCTCAAAGGAACCACATACAATGTAGATGTTATAAATACTCTCTCTTTCTCACTCTCTCTCTCTCTCTCTCTCTCTCTCTTCCTCAATATTTATCTAATATTTCTGCAGCCATAGGTAAAAAAATTTTTTTTTTTTGCATCATCTTACTGGCTTGTAATACATGAATGTAGGCCAGTTTTCTTCCTGATACCTCACCATTGCCAAAAATTGTTATATTCACATTTAAGCATTTCGTTATTTGATAATATAGGCCATAAAAATGGTGTAATGTGACCTGGAACATTGGAGGGAGTCCAGGAAAGTTAGTCTAGATTTGTGAAGAACTAGAAAATAGTGCAGTTTTGCTTGAAGTGTAGTGAATTCTAGTGGATACGTCCACAAAATGGCGTTTCAGAGCTCGCCGTCTCAGTTGTTTTTCATAGAGCCTAACTAATTATTTTTGCGGAAACTAAGAAAAAGCAGTGAAAGAAAAATGCATTTTTAGTGCTAAATTAAAATAAATATAATACATATAAATTCTGCCAAATTTTCATTTAAAATTTAACTCTATATGTGTTTTTGTACTGTCGAGAGAACACAAAGCAACCGTATGCGAAAACATCTTGAAATGCTAAAATACCCTGGGAGGTTTGAAACTAGCCAATCCGAGAATATTATTAATTTCTCCTTGCTGCTGATTGGCTGCTGCCTTGAGATGCATCTCTGACACCTTTTCTGGACTGCAGCTGAAATTAATGTGTTTTGGGAGCATATTCTGGGGTATATTTAGGGTTTAGACTTTAATAATAGGTATGTTTTAACCATATCACAAATTCATAGTGTTTCACAATCCACAGGTGCTCAGGATGTAACATCCATGAATTTCAGGAGTTGACTGCACAGTTATTTACCACAATCTTTCTCTCGCAGACCACACAGTGTTCCAGTGCTAGCTTTGAGCAGATTGTACTTTGCCGTTAACAGCATTCTTAAAATTTTTTCCAACATTATACATCAACAAGGTGATTCAACAAGGAGGTGATGTCCACTGTATGTATTTACACTTTTAAATTATAAACTTTATTCTGTTTGTTTATTCATTCATTTGCATGTGTGCATTTGTTCATTCATTCATTTACTACGTCAAACTACTTGTGTAATTGTTGTCGGGGCTTGTGTTGCATTACCAATATTCGAGGCAGTGGACTCATATATTATCTTGTAGAGTTATCTAATGCGGTTCATTTTGCTTAGCTACCATGCTACCTGCTACTGCAACCCATCAAGATCAGATCTACGGAACTGTAGCCTGCTTTAAAAAGCTCTATCATTCTCTGTCTTCTTTTAAAGATCCGCACTCCAATAGCATTTTTAAGATTAATTTATTGATTTCTATATTAATTGCTTTCATTTTTATTTGTTTCACTTCCTACTATTTTTATGCTTCCTGCTTTATCGATACTTATTAAATTCCTGTAAAGCATGTTGAATGACCTTTCAAATTTGTACGTTAATAAGTGTGTTACATGAATGTCTTACCAATTCCAAAAGCAGAATTTCAAATAGTGCTGTTTAGTGGAGAAATTAATGTGAGAAAGTTAATTAGCAATCCCCATAGACTGAATCTAATTGATGGCTGAAATAAGTATTACTGTAGTAACCATATATTTGATTGGCCTACAGATTGTAGTAGGTAAGCTAAATGATAGCTAACAAAGTGATATCCAGGGCTCTCAAGTCTCACGCAATGACCGTGAGACACACGCATCTGACTGTCTTCATACGCTCACACGCCACACCTC
>JBBPDH010000104.1:6093710-6105783 GCA_037974565.1 Clupeocharax schoutedeni
AGGTGTGCTTCCTTCTTGGTTGGAATGAAAACCTGCACCCACAGCGGCCCTTTCTGGACAGGTTTGACACCTATGACCTATGCAAATCTGTTTGTCACTATGCGACTTTAACTTAAACCAGTTTGAGGTTAAAAATTTTAAAAGGTTTCATTTGTTTCTAGTCCATTCATGTTGACATTCTATTTATTCTGATACTGAAATGCAAAAACAATACTGAATGCTTTTATGGCAATGTATTCAGATATCAATGCTTTTTCAAAGGATTTTCCCAGCCCTGTTAGTGGACAAGAATAAAAATGATCCAAATATAATTAAACATCAACATGCATTAACATACATTTTAAAAAAATATTTCTCCATTAAAGTTAGCATTTTGGAATTAAGTGAAAAAAATGGCTTGCTAAGACAAGCCCCTAGATTTCACCACCAAAATTCAGAGGTGAAATTTAGAGCAGACTAATTGCTCGGAGAGGTTCAGCGCCAACTGGGTCTCAGGCAGTGGAGGTCATGAGCTAAACAGATGGAAAACCACAGATTTGGCTGCGTACTAGACCTGTGAATCTCCGCTGGGATGGAACTTAAGGACATTTAAAGGCACTTTCTTTACTTCTGTGAAAACATCCATTTTGCCTTATTCCAAACCCACAAACATTCTGAATTACTTTTTTGAAAACTGAGTCTCATGAAAAAATGATAAAGATGCACAAATGATCTTTTTCTACATTTTATCTTTTTCAGGCTGTTCAATTTATTGTGCTATTAAAAAGAGACCTGACTGAATAGGTTTCATAGAAATTCCTAGGTTTTTATTCTGTTTGCATTACAAATTACATCTTGCATTTGCTGTTTCTGGTCCCTGATACACATATGATGATTAGGTCTGTACAATCTAATAAACAAGAGTGAATCGCCACAGTGTACAGTGTGGTAGCATCAGATTCAGTGGAGTGTGTGGTGAAAATCATGAAGAGATTAATGGTGGTAAAATACATTTCTGCATATCTGATTAATTTAAGATCTTCTTTGATTTCTGAAAGAATTGACTCCTGAACTTTATTCTCTTGCTGTGGATGCTATATATCAATTTTATATAAAAAAAAAAAACAGGAAAAATTAACTGTGATATATTTACAAACTGTCTTAATTAATGTTCTTCATATTGATGGCTTCAATTACCTGCATCCTTAAAAGATAGCTATCTTTAAAAGTTCAGCCTTTTTAATTTGAGCAAAAGTATTTAATATTGACATAACTCACCCGGATGGCAAAAAATGTGTAATCGACAGAGTAATTAATGAACAGTTATGAATTTTCAAGGCTGTTTGTCAATGTAATCTCATCTAGTGCCCAATAATTACTACTTTTTATTCACAGATCGCTAGATTGTACAAAGTCCCCACAAAAGACACAAGAGGTCATGTCAACAAAGCCCTAAAGAATTAAGCACATGTCTAAAATATCTCAGCCTTTGTCTCAGCAGTGGCTAATGCTGCACTTCAGCTTCAGGATCCATCAGTCAAAAGGGGTATATCATACTTAGCCTAATACTTTTTTTGGTAAAAAGCATTTGCACTCCTAACTGCATTGACTATGAGCTGTAAATGTCAATAATGGGCCGATTTGGGAATGTAAAACTGCTCCTAAAATTTCCTAAATGACTTTTCCACTGATGGATAGGGCTCTAGCCATAATATACAAACGACTCTTTTATTGATGACATCTGCATAATAACTTGATTGATGTTTGTGGATCCTGAAAAGAAAATGCAACCCAATCCTTTAGTTTACATTTGCATTGCAATGTTGGGAACTGGCAGTATATTAAGCCCCACTGTGTAGCATTTTGAGAAAATGTTGAAGGTAGGCATCCATTATTCATTATTCATATTTCAGCCTTCGCAGTACATTGTTTTTCTTTTTAACATTTAGTTTTTCCCTAAACTTTGTCAGCCTTCTAATTTCAACGTTCAACGATTTACATCTCCAGCTATACATGTCTCTAACCATCCAGCAAGACCACCTGACCAAATCTTAACATACCTCGAAACCGGACCCACGCACAGGCCTTATGGGCAGGGGATCAAAGGGCATAAAAATAGATAACCTAAATCAGTTCAAGTAAAGTTTGATTATCATTTCTACCATGTACACACAGTACATAGTAAAAAAATAAAAAGGCCACTTTTATTTCATGGCTCTGCATGCAGATCTGTAGGGCAAGGAACAAAACACCAAAACTCACCAAGTGTTTTATACAATTGTGAGCTTCAGTACACAACACATCCATACAATCTCACACCCACAATTACTAGTATTTTAATCAAAATAACTGCATATAGATTTTGAAATGTACTGCTCTGAACTGAAATGGGCATACATTAATTTATTCATTTCTTTTTGATAATATATTGAATGATGCAGAGACATTGTGTGGAAAGGGCTAGTTTTAAGTGTTCTTGCCAGAAACTGAGATATTGCACATTGAATATGTGTACAGTCTTGTTTTTTGCATTTTTGCAATTACTAACAAAAACAAATGAAAATCCTTCAATCCATTTTCCTGAGTGGTCAACATGCACTTCTAGATAAAGACATTACATTTTAGGAGAACCTTCAGATTGAGTGCACTCAAGAGTTTATAGAAGAGTGGAAATATGACTCTTTCTCTCTTTTTTTCTTTCTGTCTGTCTCTCTGTCTCTCTCTCTCTCTCTCTCTTTCTCTCTCTGTCTGTCTGTCTGTCTCTCTGTCTTTCTCTGCCTTGGTCTCTTTCTCCTTCCTCTCTCGATCACTCGCTTCTTTTTGTTTTTGACTGTTTCTCATTCCTCTATCACTCTTTTCTTTCTATTTTTGTCTGTCAGTATCGTTGAGATTCTCTGTCTCTCTGTCTTTCTCTCTTCTGCACACTCAGAATGAAATGATTGATGTGCTTTGGCTCAGTGTTTACTCATTATTATACCCCATGTTGGGCTTCTACATTTTAAAGCATAATCTCTTCATAGTCACTTGAAGCATGACTGGAATGAGCACATTGTTTAATAGCCAGGTTTATATTTATTTCATGCCCTTACACGTAGTGCAATTGGACATAAATACTGAAGCAGCACTCATTTAGCAGGACTGTTCATATTTGACAAATGAATATAGCAAAGACGCTTTACTCCTTTTAAATTAAAACTATATTTGTCTTCCACTGCTAATCTCCTGAAGTGAATCCCACCTTGTGTGCCAGCAGTGGAAGTTAAACAATGTAGGTGTAACCAAACAGACAGGAAATATGTTCACACAATGTGATTGATGTTAATATGTCATACTTTTCCCCCTGTGTTTATCTTATCTTGCAAGCCAGACTTGTTAAATTGTGCAAATTGTGAAAAAATTGGGATATGGTAAAAAATGCCTATAATTGTCCTAAACCCTAAATATGCCCCCAAATATGCTCCCAAAAAAATTTAATTTCATTTTAAAGTCTGGAATGTTGGACTGCTTCTGCCAGTGGTGTATCGCAGGGCAGCAGCCAATCAGCAGCAAGGAGAAATGAGTAATGCTCTTGGATTGGCTACTTTCAAACCTCCTGCCTCTGAGTAGAAGGGTATTTCACTATCCCAAGATGCATTTTCGTATACAGTTGCTTTGTGTTCTCTCAACAGTACAAAAAAACGTTTACAGTTATATTTTATATGGAAAGTTAGAAAGTAACCTGGCTGCCTTCAGCTTAAGTTAACTGAAACTCTAATAGAAAGTTAACTCAATAATCTGCTGCCAAACATGAAAAAAGAATTTTAAATGTCTACTGTCATCCTTTAACTGAAATATGCTTGTCCAAAGTTAAAGATAAAAAGTCAGTTTTCTGACTGCAAGATGCTAGAACCCTCCAGTAATGACGCATATTAAATTAAATTTTATTTTTCACCCTGGCAGTAGTGCTGTCATCATCATTGTCTAACAACAACTTTGATGGTTCAAAGGAAACCACTGTAATTAATTAAAATACACCTAGTTCCCACAGTGTTTACACTGTTCATAGATTTTGTTTATTCATTTCTTATCGATAATTATTTGAAGGATGTGGAGAAACTGTGTGGAAAGGCCTGGTTTAGAATGTTCTTTCCATCCTACAATTTTATTTGTAAGTAGAAATGAAGATATGCATATTGAGTATTTCTACGGTGTGTTTTGCATTTTTGCAATTACTGACATAAAACACGTAGAAAAACAAGTGCGGACTTGAGCTTTTTTTTTCATCAAAATGCAAATATAATGTACATGTTAGTAACAAGTGGTATAATTAATGACTGTGAGGAGTTAAAAATATCTGGATTCTACAGAGCTATATGTATTTATGTTCATTTACAGATAAATAAATACATTTTGTTTATTAATTTCTTAGTCATAATTTTAAAAGTTATCAGTATAATGTCCCAAAAATGAATTCCTGAGCTGAAAAGAAATGACAAGAGTAAATTTTAAATTCTTTGAACAAACATCAACCAAGCCAGTGTGTTGGTTCACATTTGTCTGGTCAGCATATTCCAGCCTACAAGTTTTGGTAACTTATTCATTTACTTTTAATGAAAGAAATATTATGAGGTAACCTGGTTAACTTCATTAGAGGTACTAAATGTTGCCAAGAACCACCTCATCTCTAATAGAAATGACCTGTTTAATGTTTCCCTTGTCTGCTGAAGAAAGGCGTAATAAGAAGGTCCGCAAAGGGCAAATGGGATTTTTCTGAATGTGGGAAATATAATTTTCAATAATAAATAAATAATCCTTTTGCAAGTGTGAGCAAAAATATAGCGAACACGTCCAGAGTGGACGCATTTCCGTAACGCTGTGCTAACATCAAGACTACCATGTTTAATCTCACACTGAGATTTTAATATATCCCCACTGTGCCCTCTCAGCCAATTAAAGAGCTTTTAAGAGACTCATGGTAAAATGTCCCTGCAGGACTATTTGGATCGGTGACTGACAGCAGTGTCTTCTCACTGAAACTCTCTGAAACAAGCCATCAGCTCTGCTGCTTATCACACACACTGGGCAGTGTAGACTCACAATAAACACATAGATGCTACAGAGATCTGTTACAGAGTGACAACACAGATAATTAGTGTGAGATATCGTGGGTAAGCTAGTGTGCATCCCTGGATAACACAAAAAACAATATTAGCAGCAAAATACTTACTGCACCTTTCCCTTTTCTTTGTTTTGCATTACTTTGTCTTAGCCCTTAGTTCAGTTTTTCTCCTTCTCCATTTATTCTTTTGGATCTTTTTCTTCTATCTTGTTCTCTTTTTATCCTCTTTTGTCCTCTTTATCACCCTTCACACCTCAGTATCTCTTATCCTCTTTCCCTTCATTCACTCTCGCTCTCTCCCTTTCTTCCACTTGCTTTCCCTTTCCTGTCCCTCTTTATATCTCTTATTTTTTTATCTCTCTGTCTTTCTCTCTCTTGTCTACCTCTCTCACTCCTCTCCCTCTCTGCATAAGCTCTTTACCCTATTGTCTCCCAGTTGGGAGTAGAATGCTCCTGTGTTTTTTTTTTCTTTAAATGCATTAGTGATATGCTGGGATTCCTCTCTGGAACTGGATCCGATTGGAGTACCGCTCTGACCCTGCTGTAATCTTGCTGTGGTCAGAAAGCGCCACCCTGGGCCCAGAGCAACCAAGCCCCACTGTCTTTCTCCTCAAATGAATTGGTCTCAACAGGCAGCGTACAAACAAGCTTGAGAAGAAAAGCCTTTAATTTGGACATCTGAGCTCAGTGCCCCTTAAACGGCAGCTTTTAGCAGATTAAATATTTAAAAGATAGACATTCATTGTCTTTTCCTCCTGCAGGGAGACAGGAGATGGAGCGTCTGAGAGGCTTCATCTGCTGTCTGTGTGTGTGTGTGTGTGTGTGTGTGTGTGTGTGTTGGGCTTGGTCATGTTTTAAAGGCATGTACTAAGAATAAAAGCATTGTGTATTGCTGTAGGCATTGCTTACATGAAACCGTTATGAACCTGTTGATGCATAATCAATTTAAATCAAATGTGTTATATTACATAATAATAATAATAATAATAATAATAATAATAATAATAATAAATAACAATAATAATAAAAAATAAATAATAATAATAAGAAGAAGAAGAAGAAGAAGAAGAAGAAGAAGAAGAAGAATGACCCCAAGATTCTAAGGCTTAACACTAAGTGTCCCCACACTCCCCTTGTTCACTTAAGGAATAAGGTGAAGGGACTGTACGGGCTAATGCTGTTTCTGGACATTATTGTTTCCAGTCTTTTTGCTTCTGATGATTATCATTTTTGGAAGCTGTAATTTTTGTCTTGTCTGGCTTTTTCTGCCCTTTGTTATTTATCGCTGCTTTCCTTTTTGGATGTAGTTATTTCTGACTAGATATTATGTTTTTTGCTGTCTGTTGATGTTTCCAGATATTCCAACCCATTGTTATTGTGTTAGTTGTGTTGTTCCAACCATTTTGTTGTTTTAATTTCAGTCCATTTCTATATATTTTTGTTTCTCTCTGTGGTAATTTCTATGCGCTTTTACTCATTGTCCTTTCTGGCTTATTTTATTTACATTGTCAGTACTGCTCGTTTCTGGTCATTGTGGTTCCTGGTCGTTTCTGCCCTGCGGGGGTTCCTGTGGGATTTCCACTCTTGGGTTAGTAGATGTGATGACAGGTATCATGCTCATCCCTGTGAAATTCTCAGCTCAGCTCTGCTATCTCTGCCTGCCTCACTTCATTATCCTGGTATTAGTCCCTGTGGTGCTGTCCAAAGCCATGGCCCACTTCTGCAGGGACATGTACCTCAACACTTTCATGGATTGTCACCATTTTTTTGACATATGCAGGTAATAGAAAAAAAAAATCAATGTGTCCTAGTGGGCGTGTGTGAAGTGATATGAAAAAAGAATATTTATAGCTCTAGAAATAATTTCAACCTATATGTGATGGAAAATGATTGCATTTGACTTGGAAGAAGAAGAACTAGTTAAAATAATTTCTTTTTAGAATATAAATAAATAAATACATGTATTATCTAATGCTACGTCTGATCATGTGGCTGCTACAAAATATGCTGCTATTAAAAGAAATGAAATAAAAATGACAAGTAAATGTGGCCAGAAAAAAAGTATGCGTTAAAAAATGTTTTGTTCGTCCAGATTTAGCTGTATTGCTAGCTAACAGCACCAAGTGTTCACGAGTTGATTTTGTATGACAAACTATCACAACTAGAGACACATCTTTTATTTCATCACTGATCTATGCATGTCGTTCTTATTGGGGAGGAGGGGGGGATGGGGCATACGTGGGTGCAGAAAAGTTTAGTGCAAGTACTCACAGCCTATTATCAAGGCATTTATGATTAAGGACAGCTGAAAACAGGTGCCGCAAACTGCTCTCATCTGAAAACTGGTGTAAAAGGCATGCCTAACCATGTTCAAGGGATGATTTAATCAAACCACAATAAACAATACCATATGACTTTTAGCTTTAGTTTTTGATGTCTGTTAACCAGTCCATTATCTCTATATCTCTGCAAGAATTTGTTGCTCCACGTTTTGTTACTTTCTGGCTGCCATAGCCATGACGTCAGTACTCCACTCTAAAGCTTAAGAAGGACAATAGTGTGATTGCTAATGCAGTCATACTTATAGATTTAATAGCAATTACGGTCTCTTACTGAAGCCATGTCTGTTACAGGAATCATTGATGAATTGCATTCTATAATTCTAATTTCCAACAAAAAGTACAGTCTGTGATGGAATTACTGCCAACCACTGTTAAAGAACAATCATTAGAAATCTGTTTCCTCATCTTGATCTACCAATATTTGTACTGTTCAACTCCCATCTTATCTATAATGAAGATTTAAGACATTTGTGAAGGCTTAATATTATTTGTGAGCTATGGAGAATAGTGTGAGGGGGGAGAAGGAAAAGCTATACTAGAGCTAAGACTTGAAGGCCTGGAAGAACTTCACATTTAGTAGAGCTAAGACTTGAAGGACAAGCAGAACTTCACATTTTGCCTTGAAGTGGGACCCTATGGGCTTAGCCTTCACTGATGAAGCAACTGCAACCTTGGATGGTGAAGTTCAGAGAGAATGTAGAATCTGCTCAGTTCAGTCAGATTAAGTTTAACACATTTCACATCTTCAAACACACACTAACATATACAAACACACCTGGCTAATATTGACTAATAATCCTTGAAGAATCATTTTAGAGGTTTACAGCAAACGTTTGAATGCCTTTGGTTAAATGGTCAAAGTGAAGATACACATCTTCTACAGGGAACATACTTCTAACAATCTTCTGCATGTTTTATTGCACAATTAGTGTTCATTTGTTGAATTTAACATATTGAAGGAAATATGACATGAAATGTGGTCTGTGGCAAAGTGTTTATTTATTTAATAAATAATTATGTTATTGTTTAGCTTATGTTTTATTAGTATTAATAGTAGTAGTATAAGCAGTACTTGGACAAATTTGAACTCTCTCATATGCTTTAGACCCTGCCCTGTTATGTGTCAGAGAGAGAGTCTGTGACATCACAGATAATAAGGTCGGTAAAAAACAAACATGGAGCAAAACACAAAGCAGATTCATAAACAGACAGTAGACTCATAAACAGATTTCAAGACTTCAAACTCAGGTCAGTTATATGAGGTTTAATTAAAAATAATCTGCCCATGAATGCTGCCCCCCCACTGGACGATAACTGGTCACTGGTCAACACATTGGAGATCAACTGATCACCATTGGGACCCCAGGTCACCCTCTCTCTGGGTCTGCAGTCGCTGGAGCCCTGTGCCAAAATGTCCTCGACTGGTTCAGCTGCTTATGACCACAGGCTCCCCCCTCATCCAGGGGCAACTATGTTGTTCCTGTTGTTGTGGACTGGAGACTCTCAGCTACTCTTCCAAAAATATATAATCTTTTGATTGTTAACTGTACCAACTCTGATAGAGACTTTCTTTACCTCTGAGTCAACCAGAGGATTGGTTCCCCTTTTGAGTTTTCCTCACACGGATTTAACTGGTTTTATAGCAACCATGTGTACAGTTCGCCGAATGTATCTTGTTTGCTTCACATTTTCTTCTCCAATCCACACCCCCCGACCCCATCTGTGTAATGGTATGTCCTGGCATGTGATGTATGTGCATTGCTCGGCAATGCACTTGCCCCATGTCAGCCCTTGTGTTACCCCTGGTGTTTCCAGGTGTCTGGTCTGATCTGTTAATTAATTAATTAATTAGACCGTATAGTCATGCATGAACACACCACAGCACATTCACCAAGTAAAGCAAGGAACTTCCTCCAATGAAGGGCACACAGAGAGCAGTGTGTGGGGATCATACCTTTCCCAAGGTTACATCAAATATGATTCTTGCAGCAGAAGGTGTCCCTCACACCTGGCATTTGAAAGAGAGACTTGTATTACTGTTAACCAAAATCCTTTGGTGATTGTTTAAGTGCTCTGTTAGGCCATTAAAGCTCTGTGTGTTTTGTGTAACTCCTGTGTGTGTGTCCTCCTTGCCCCTCACTGTCCTTGTCGGGGTAAGCTCCTCAATGTTCTCAGAGGCAGAGCCCCATACCAGGAGCCCTGCACTGTCCTCGGAGGCAGAGCCCCCTCCAGGCAGTCCCTCAACATTCTTTGTGCGGAGCCCCCTCCAGGGAGCCCCTCAATGTTCTCAGAGGCAGAGCACCTTACCAGGAGCCCTGCACTGTCCTCAGGAGTGAAGGCTGGGGAGCCCTTCCGCTGAGCGCCCCTCAATATGTTTGTGGCCCATGCCCCCTCCGGGGAGCCCCTCAGTGAGGAACCCATCTCTGTCCTTACGGGCGTAGCCCCCTCTGCAGAGCCCCTCTGTTTCCTCCAGCATGGAGCTGCTTCCACAGAGCCTCTCAGTATCTTCCAGCATGGAGCCTCCAGGATCCAACACCCTCCAGAGAGCTCCTTTATGGCCTCTAAGGCTGAGGCCCCCAGTCCCCATTGGTGGGGTTGATGGCCCCTCTCAGCCTTCTAAAGGCCTCAGCTCCTGGGCTATCAAGCCTAGCTACCCGGCTACTAAGCTTAGCTCCTGGGCTTTTGGGGTTAGTTACAAGGCTAACAGGCTTAGCTACTGATCCAACGGGCCTAGCTTCTGGGCTAATAGGCTTAGCTCCTGGGCTATTGGGTTTAGCTACAAAGCTAACAGGCTAAGTTGCTGATCTAATGGTCCTAGCTTCTGGGCAAACATGGTTTGTACCTTGGCTTAGCTGCAAGGCTAATGGGCTTAGCTTCCCAACTAACTGACCTAGCTGCGACTACTGGGCCTACTGCTTCATACTCTGGGCTGCCTGCTACATGCTGTGGGGTGCCTGCTATAGCCGTATGGCTAACCAGGGTAGCCTCAGTAGCTATGCTATTCCCCTGTAGTACACCCAGCAGGAGTTGTCTCTGCGCTGGCAAGGGGTGCAGGACTATTGGTGCAGACATTGTACGCAGGAGCCTGGACACAGGCACTGGATGACGGAAATAAAATTGTTCGATACTGTGAATTATTCTTTTTTAGGATCAAGTTAAAGAGTTTCACCAGTTAACCAGTAAAGCATAGAGAACTGGGAATAATCTTGCTCTTGTACAAAGTATCCGGGTATGTTTCTGCACCGGGTTGCATTTGTGTACACTTGGTATGTTTTTGTTCTGTTCTGTTCTGTGTGTGTGTGTGTGTGTGTGTGTGTGTGTGTGTGTGTGTGCTTAATGTTCCTGTGGGGAGTATAGACCCCAGGGCTATGCCTCTGAGAGTCTAAAGCAAATCCAGCTAACCTCGGATGTGCTGTGTTTTGAGCTCTAAGTGCTAGTACGATCTGGCCAGTGCTAAGTCACACAAAACCCAAACAAAGCACAATATGCTCCCTTATGCTATTTTTCCATCATGCTTTATGTGACAGGATTTCTTTACACCATTTCTAATGTCCAAAGACAACAATGCATTCAGACATTCATAGATTGTTTAAAGGACCATGACATTATTACAATCATTATTATTAATAGTAGTAGTAGTAGTAGAGTAGAGTTGTTGTTGTAATAATAATAATAATAATAATAATAATAATAATAATAATAATAATAATAATAACAATAGGTGTCATTCAAGGAACTCAAGGAAACCATACAGGCAAGTAAGCCAGAGCATCATCACTGCTAAATGTTTAAGGGGAAACATTTATATGTGTTGGAATGGCTTCAATCCAATTCTGTAGAATCTGTAGAATCTGCAGTCAGACTTAAATATTGCTGTTCACAAGCAAAAACCATCCAACATGAAGGAGCTGGAGTAGTTTGCCTTGAGGAAGGGGCAAATCCCCGGTGGCAAAATGTGGCAAGTTTATAGAGGCTTAACCAAAGCGACTTGCAGCTGTAATTGCCACAGAAGGAGGCACAACAAAGTACTGACTTTAGGGTGTGGGAACAGTAATGCATGGAGAAGTTGTCTGTTATTTTGTCCTATTTGTTGTTTGCTACACAATTAAAAAATCAATTTTATATCCAGGTTGTGAGGCTACAAACCGTGAAAAATACCAAAGGGGGGTGAATACTTTTGCAAGGCACTGTATATATGAGCGTTTGAAAGTCAAAAGAGAATCACGGCTGTGGGACTCTTGAGGGTGAGTGTTCCAGAGACAGGGGAACATAGCTTAAGGATCTATACTGGACAAACAAGCAAAAATGTGTAGCAAGTCGATCTGAGTGTATACAAGGGTGTTTAAATGTGTAAGAGGTCAGTAAGGTATGGGGGTGGCATGTTAGGAAGATCTTTGAATGTTAAAACCAAGATCTTAAAATCAGTTTGATATTTAACTTGGCGCCAATTAAGGATGAAAAGTGATGTGTTCTGTTTAGATGCTTCTGAAGAATACAACTACAGTAATCAATTCATGATATCTGTCATGACTGCGTCGCCCTCACAGCCCATAACCCGTTCACTTTCCCCTGAATACTAGTTTTCCTCCGGCCGCGATCCAAATCCCCATATACACTTCCCATGCTCCCTTGTTCCCTTTGTAGTGTCCTTGTG
>JBBPDH010000104.1:6170703-6182500 GCA_037974565.1 Clupeocharax schoutedeni
TGTTCTCCCTCCATCTCAGAATCAGAATCAGAAAACTTTATTTATCCCGGAGGAAATAAATAATAATTGCATCTCAGAAAAAAAATATATAACTAGTAATATAACTAGTTACTTTCTCCAGTGAGTAATAAAGTAAAGTAAGGCAGTACTATTTTTGAGAGTAATATGTAATATGCAATATATTACTTTTTTGAGTAACTAACCCCAACACTGTACACCACTGCTAGTTTGGTGCCAATGTAATATTATACATGTAGCACTCTGTATATATTTCTACTGTGTCCTGTCAAATGTCGTGTGAGTTTGTTGTTGTTTTATTGTTAATCCCTGCCTTAATTCTGGTCTACTCTTCTCCTGTCCACCTGTCTATTATACTTTCTCCCCTCTGCCCAGGTGTTTCAAGTGTCATAATACAGCTCCAGAAAAAAATAGACCACTGCAAAAATGTTCAGTTTCTCAAGTTTTATCTTATACTGGCAAAAGTATTGAACTGAACAGAATTGCTTTGAATAATTCAAATAAAAAAATCTTGTTCACTCAAACAAAATGGCAATGATTACCTTTGGCATACTTCTAGTAATGTTTTGCCTTTGATGTTTTCTTTCTTGTGCTGTCTGTTATCATCATCTCCTCTTTTGTTTGAGACTTAGTTAGTGTTTGGTTGGTGTTGTAGCACCCAGTCCATTTCCTTGATAACTCCCAGATGATCTTATATTTCTATTTTTGTCTTAGATCCTCTGTAAGTCCTATATGTCTGTTTACACTTGCATTGCAACGTCCACAGCTCCACAGAGCATCTGACTGGTGTCCCCACTGGTCCCGATGGTCAGTATACCAACCACACAGCTTCCTGGTCATCCATGGGCAGCCACCCAGTCTCCATGTCCCCTGCCAATGGCCTCACTGTCTTTGTCACTTCCTGTTAAGTCAGAGCTTCTGTAGTTGTACCTGTAGTTGCCTTTAACCCAGTCTATGTTCTTTTGCCTGTGTAGCCCCATAGCCAGTCTTTTGTCCAGTCTCTTGCTGTGCCCCTTGTTCCATCCCCTGTGTTTAGCCTTTAGGTCTTTTTTCTTTTTTCTTAATTGAGGAGCTGTTCTCTAAAAGGGGAGAGTTCTATACAGGGTTTCACCTCTGTGTCCCCTGTCTTTTGTTTACCTTACCATGTGTCTGTGTGCCATTTGAGTTTATTTTTGTTTTGATGTCAGTCTCTCACTTAGCCATGCCCCATCATCTTGTCCACCTGTATCCACCTGTCCACCCATATTGTCCCAGTATCATATAAGCAACCCTATGTTTCAGCTTGTGTTTGTCTCTGCTGTTGTTTTCTCTTGTGTTGTCCGTTTCATAGCTAGTGTACTGTCACTGTTGTTGTCTCTCTTAAGGGGCTTTCAGACCGAACGTGGCAGGCGCTGCGGTTTGTTCTGAAACCCATTATTTTCTATGGCTTGCGCGCAACACGGCGGCCTTATGAACTTTGACCGCTGCGCGCCGTGATGCATTTTCGCGTGACCAATAGAATCAAAGCATCGAAGCGGGCTAGTGTTCGGTCTGCCCCATCTGAACACAAACACACACACACAGCGGGTATGGAGGAAAAGCTAATCTTAAAAGTCTCTGAGTGTCCAGAATCTACATTTACATTTACATTTACCAGCTTTGTCTTGCAGTCTTTCTTGCTTGTTATTTTCAGGTCGCACCACTACAGTGCTATCGCTACTAAATATTTTGAGTAATTTACCTATTATTTTATAATTGAAAAGTGTTCTAAGCAAAACTATCAAACCAGACTTCCCTAAACAATAGCTGGAAGATAAAGACACCCCTTAGAAATACAGAGAGAAATATACAAGAACATTGTGTTGAAAAACATTTAATTGATTGTATTCTTTTATATAATAGTATCAAAGCATTGGAGCGGGCTAGTGTTCGGTCTGCCCCATCTAAACACACCACACACGGATTGTCATGATTGGCAGGGCTA
This sequence comes from Clupeocharax schoutedeni, assembly GCA_037974565.1. Taxonomy (NCBI): domain Eukaryota; kingdom Metazoa; phylum Chordata; class Actinopteri; order Characiformes; family Alestidae; genus Clupeocharax; species Clupeocharax schoutedeni. The sequence goes on from JBBPDH010000104.1 coordinate 6,172,685, forward strand.
ATCCCCAACAACTGCGAAATATTCCTTGGAACGGACCAGGCGAGAGAACTGGAAACCATTCTGTGGTACTTTATTTCAGGATCTTCAGAAAGCAAACAAGGCTCAATGGCTGTTACAGGCAAAAACCTAGATACAGCTTCTAACACTGAAAACATGAGGGTTTCAAACTGAGGAGTTCTACAACGTGATCACAAGGAGTTCGACAACGATGGACTGAGAGAAAAGAATACACACACAGGACTTAAGTACAGGTGGACTACACGATAAACTAAGAGAGAACAGCTGACGCAGACAGGCACATGACACAAGCACAAACCCACAAACCCACTAACGTAAAACACATAAGCACTTCAACATAAGAGCCCCCCCAGAACCCAGAACATAAGCAGAGCCACCACATTCTAACATTGAACAGAAAAACCCATAACAAACAGAACTCTAAATACAAGAACAGAAAACCCATGAACAGAAACACTGAAAACCAGCTAAAAAGCAGTGGCACTAACCTGCCATGGACCAGGCTGTTACACAAATACACACACACACACAAAACACACGCACACAAAGTGTATGGAGGAAAAGCTTATCTTAAAAGTCTCTGAGTGTTCAGAATTTAGAAAGCCCACAGCATATTCATTCTTGGTGCTAACAGAGCTAGCGCTAGTGCTAACTCTTTTAGCCGGGACAGGAGAGTTTAGAAAACCATGCCCATTTTTGCGCTGAGCCCCACGGCAAGCGCGGTGCGTTCTCGCTGTTTTTTGAGAGGAAGTGCAAACCCTCACAGCAAGCACAGCGCGTGCCGCGTTCGGTCTGAAAGCCTCTTTATCCTTCCTGTTTCATCGTCTCCTGTTTTTTCTGACCCTCAGTTAGTGTTCAGTCTCCTTGTATCAACCTGTTCATCTCTTTCATAGCCCCCCTCTGTGAGTCTTGTATGTCTGTTTAATTAAAGTGGACTTTGCACTTCCATCCAGGCTCCAGCGTGTTGAGCAAGGAAGGTTTTATTTATAAGTAATGTTTTTCCCAACATTCTGATGCATAGGCCATTTTTTCTTCCTTTAGCTGCTTAAGATTGGCAAATCCATCCATTATCTACCATTTTTCCCGCACTTGGGGTCGGGGGTTGGGACAGGAGCCTATCCCAACTGCAATAGGGAAAGGACAGTCGGCAGCACGTCGCAGGACCACATACAGAGACAGACAACCATTCATGCTCCCATTCACACCTAGGGACAATTTAGAGTGCTCAATTCACCTATCCCCAAAGTTTTTGGTGGTGGGAGGAAACTGGAGTCCCCAGAACAAACCCATGCGGGAGAGCATGCAAACTCCACACTGAAAGACCCTGCACCCAACCCAGGAATCGAACCCAGGACCTTCTTGCTGTGTGGCAACAGCGCTAACCCCTGCGCCACTGTGACACCCGATTTGGAAATCATAATTACATAATTTCCCACATTCTGGTCAGTGTCCCAAAATCTTGCTCAAATAACAAAGAAGCTGGATGGTTTGCCAAAACATTTTTTCAAGTCAAAGTCAAAGTCAACTTTATTGTCAAATCTGCCATATGTACCAGACATACAGAGAATTAAAATTACGTTACTATCAAACCCCAGGTGCATACATGTAACATTAAATACAAAAAATACAAAAGGTGCAATTTTAAGAATACAAACGTGTAACATTAAATACAGAAGGTGCAAATTTAATATATATGGTGCAAAAAGAGCAAGATTGTGGTAAAGTGACATAGTTATAACAGACAAAATCTTTAGAGGTAGACTAAGGGAAGTAATAATTGGGTTGTAGTAAGAGGTAGTTAGCAGAGCACCAATACTACACAAAAGTTGGGTGGCCTTCTGGTTAGGGCATCCGCTCTGCGAACAGAATGTCCGGGTTTGATCCCCAAGACCACTAGGGACCACTGAGGTACCCTGAGCAAGGTACCCTGAGCAAGGTACCGTCCCCGCGCACTGCTCCCCGGGCACCGTGTTCCTGGCTGCCCCCTGCGTCACTTGGTGAATGGGTTAAATGCAGAGGAAGAATTTTGTGCTGTTCACACTGTATGCAGTGGTGTGTTCACATATGACAAATGGTCACTTTCACTTTCAAATGTCTGGTGCTGGTCAGTGGGGTGTGTGTGTGTGTGTGTGTGTCCCAGTTCAGGAAGTTCATATACAGTGAGGAAGAATTCTGGATCTCAAAGATCTGTTACTCTGCCTTTAAGAAGTCCACCTCTACTCCACTTAGTAATCCTAATTGGTAGCACCTGTCTGAGCTCTTTAAAGACACCTGTCCACCCCACAGTCAATCAGACTCCAATTCCTACCGTGGGAAAGTCTAAATAGCTGTCCAAAGACACCAGAGACAAAATTGTGGATAATAAGGCTGGAAAGGGCTATGGGGCAATTGCCAAGCTAACCCTAACCCTAACCCTCAGACTGGGGCTCCATGCAACATCTCACCTCGTGAGGTATCACTGATGATAACAAAGGTGAGGAATCATCCCAGAACTATACGGGAAGAGCTGGTCAATGACATGAAGGGAGCTGGGGCCACAGTTTCAAAGGTCACTGTTGGTAGAACACTGCCGTCATGATTTCAAATCACGCATTGCATGGAAGGTTCCCTGCTCAAGTCATCACTGAAGTTTTCCAGTGAGCCAGAGGAGGCCTGGAAGAAAGTCATGTGGTCAGATGAGACCAAAATAGAACTTTTTGGTCTAAACTTCACTTGCCGTGTTTGGAGGAAGAAAAGGAGGAAAAAGAAGGAGGAGTTGCAGCCAAAGTACACCATTCCTACTGTGAAGCACGGGGGTGGAAACATCACGCTCTGGGGGCTTTTCTGCAAGGGAGGCGACTGCACTGTATTCAGGAGAGGATGAATGTATTGTGAGATTTTGAGCAACAACCTCCTTCCCTCAGTCAGAGCACTGAAGAGGGTTGTGGCTGGGTCTTCCTACACGACAGTGACTCAAAGCTCACAGCCAGAAAAACCAAGGAGTGGCTCCGTAAAAAGCATATCAACGTTCTGGAGTGGCCTAGCCAGTCTCCAGACCTAAATCCAATCCAAAATCTTTGGAGAAGGTGAAAATCCATGTTGCTTAGTGCCAGCCCCGGAACCTGACAGATCTAGAGGAGATCTGTGTAGAGGAGTCGCCAAAATCACTGCTGCAGTGCAAACCTGGTCAAGAACCTGGAAACCTTTATTTATTTGACCATTTTTGTGCTTGGAACTCCTAATTGCTACATTTTGGCCAGCACATAAAGACCTCATTAATTTCAACACAGAAGGCAAAAAGTGTCTTTATAGCTGTTTTGTTTTGTATGACCAGAGACAGGAAGGTAAAAAAGGTTCATTGTGATTTCATGATTTCATTCTGGCTACTAGTATAATTATGTTAAAGCAACAATATATTTTTAAATAAATTGGATATTTTGATTGATTTCCTTGGCCAGATCCTTTATTGATCTTTTTTTCTTGTTTCTATAAATACAGTTCCAACAATAATAATAATATACAAATAAATATATATGGCCTTGAGTATAAACTATATATAAGATTGTTGGTAAGGAACTGTGTGACTGTTTCTCAGCATCTCTGTGTTTGAAGTTTTTTTTCACTAGCGCATTCTGCAAGGGGGGTAATACTCCTACCCTCACTGAAATGAGCTCTCAGCTCCACAACTCCTGTTATCCCCCTGACCACTCTGGCCTGGCTCCAGAGGGAGGCGCTCTGCTTTTCTCTATCCTGACCGGAGCCGTAATCTCATTTTACTGAACCCTCCGGACTCCAGCGCTTGTTAACTCCAGCAAACAGAACAAGTCCATTCATTACATGGCGGCCATGATGAATGGCTCGGTCGGACAGTAAGGGAAAGCCGAGGTGTAAATGTTCAACCCCCCATAAATCACCCAGACAGGGCCAGTCTACACCTTAACCTAAACACACTCAAGAATGATGATCCACTGTACGGGGAACAGCCTTGATAACATTGCTCCGTTTTAGCCCTTTCGTCAAGTCAGCTCCAGGACCAAATACACTTTCAGAAAATGTGGATTATAATTGTTCAAACAAGCCTCAGGATTACGAGATAAAGGACAGTTTTCATGGATGTCTGTGAATCTGTTTGAACTTGTGAACTGATGAAATCATGTACAGCATGTAGTTCATTCAATTTTAGCAGCTTTCACAAGCATAATGAATCACTCAACCAGGCATTGTTAACTCTGCTGTTACCAAAGCAATGCAGACTGCAAGCTGTCTACTCATTCTCTTTGGTCCTGTTTACACTTAAGTGCATCTTGGGTGACTGGAGTGGACAGCCGAGACACCTCTCCATTTACACTTGTGTCAGTGATGTATCTTCAGGGTGTCCAACTCACCTCCTGTGCTCATATTTCATTTTTTCATGTCACTTCCATTGCATATTTTTTACCATTACACCAAAGAAAAAAAATGCAAAAGATTGGAAATGCCAACATTGCTCACTTTAACAGCCAAACTCTCCGAATCACAACATACTTTAATACTGTGCGATCACGGTTTTGTTGTAACTGTTAAAGCTGCAGCAGACCATTATTTTAAAAAAGTAGTTGAGGATTTCACGGTCAGTCCAACATAAGGTAACATAAGCCACACTTTGTCCAGCGCTACGTAAAAGGGGCAAGTTATCCATCCAGTTTCCTCCCCATTTACAATTGTTGTCTTTGGGTTCATGTTATGTTCTGTCCATTTATGTTCAGCTAGATTCTTTTTTTTTTTTTTTTGGGTGGCACACTGTCATTAGACCACCCAGACCAACTTAGGAGGTGCTATGCGGGATCACAATGCATCTCCACTGTCACTTGTATTAAGCCTTGTCTCAAGACATTTTAATTATAAGTGTAAATGGAGATTTGCAACCTGTACTGTCATTTTCTGTAATTGTTACTGAGGATGTTGGTACCCGGAGCCTATCCTGGGGCCAATGGGTGCTAAGCAGGGACTCCTCCTGGACGGGACACTAGCCCACCACAGGCAACGTGTACTTTTATAATGAAATATCAAAGGTATTGTAAGAATAATGATATGTAAGACAATTTTAGGGAGGTGAAAAAAGCATTTAAAGAACTTAAGTAATCAGCTGAATCTCTCCTACTTTTACAGAGTTAGCTCCCTAGCAAAAGTTAAAAAGTTAACATTAGCAACCAACAGTGTGAAATCACTTGGATCACACTTGGATAAAAGAAGCTGTTGGTATATGAAGTCTCAGCTTGAGTGGATGTACCTTGTTCCTTCAAAATGTAAAGTAAAATACATACTTGGTGTAGTGGTTAGGGTCTTCTCCCTGCTATCAGAAAGGCATGGGTTCAATTCCCAAGACCGCTAGGAAATTTGTGCTGTTCACATCGTGTGCTGTGGTATGGTCACTTTCACTAATGTTAGCAACCTCACAAACCATAATAGCATGCCAGCTAACATGCTGTAAGAAAGTTATCCAGTTTAACATAATACCATCTATAATAGTCTGGGTTGCAGAAAATATGTGTAAAATGGATTTAATATTTTTATATTGATTTAATATTTAATAATATCATTGTTTAATATGGTAAACAATGTAGTTGGTGGTTGTAAAGTTAACTAAAATTTACAGAACATAAACATAGCTTGCAGTTTCATTTTTTTTTCATTCATTGTGTTTTCTGTAACTATATACTCCTTACTAGGACTGCAGGTCCCCGGAGCCTATCCTGGGGCCCATTGGTGCGAGGCAGGGACTCACCCTGGGCAGAGTGCCAGCACACCACAGGGTATTTCCATTCAAAATGTAATTTATTAGTTTTTTATTTCTCATTTTATAATTTTAGTCTTTCAAATTAAAACATTGCATTTTTTGTGAATCTGCTAGGAGGAAGCAATGGCACTGCCCACACTAGGAACCAGTGCAAAAATCTTACAGAATTAAGGATTATATTATTTTTAACTTGGTAAACTGTTTATCAGCATCCCATATGTTGTTGTCATGGTAATGGAAAAGGTTGAAGTTGTGATAGATCACAAATCCTAAAAGCCTCCCTCTAGGTATACTTCTCTATAACTGATACCAACCAAGTGATTCTAGAACAACCAACTCTTCCATTCCTTGCACTCCTGAAAAACTGAGTGTTCAGGGTATTTATCTTTCACTCTTGCTCTGAGAGTAGTATTCCTTTAACTGTATCAAACAGTAATGTGTTTTAGAAACACTGTTGACAGATAAGGGCCAAGCACTTCCATTTCCTGCCCAGCTCAGCTGAATTCTTTCTGGACTCAGATTTTGTAGCTTCGGTTAAAGCTGAACCGCTCAGTATGTGGACGTGTCCCTCTGACCATGGCTCAGAATATTAGATCGGAGGAATCTGAGGTACTTTCACTCGGCTGATGATGAATAATGGAGAGGAACACATCTAATGTGCAAAACTAACCCACTTACCCCACTTCCTTCCTTTTTTTTTAATGCCGTTTGTTCCTTTAAGCTCTCTCTCTCTCCACTCTTGTCCCCATTTCGTCATCTATTTTTGCTGCTCGTGACCATGCTGACCTATTCCATCTAATGACAGGGAAGAGATTATATTGTCATTTTGTGAAATGCATTTTTAATGTTACACATCTTGCTCACAGTCTGTGTAAGAAGGTCCAAAAACTGTAGCAGTGAGCCAGATCCAAATGCATCTGAACTCTCTTTGTACATGCTTAGACTGTTTTCATAGTCTTGGTATTCTACAACATATACAGCACCTACTGCGATGCAGCTATTTGTGCATAATATAATGGTCAGCATGTAAACAAAGTCAGTCAGATTCTACAGAAACGTTTTACACAAACATGCTAAAGTTATGAAAAAAGGCTTGTTGTCCAACATATTGTTTAATAGTTTTGAGATATACTTGAACACTGAGATACCTATGCCATAAACTCATGTGCTGTCAAGAGTTGTCATTATGTCACATTAAATAGCTGTACTGTTATCATTGATGGTAACCGCCATGACATATGCTATAGGTCTTATGTCATGACATCAATTTTATATTACCAAGCTAACCTATGTGTAGTATCAGTATTCCACACCCAGATCAATACTACATATATCCAATCACTATGCTGTGTCTAACTTTATGATGTATTGGAGCAAATTATTACTTATTAGTCATAAATGTTTAGTTTCAAATTCGCTATAGACATAATGAGCATTACAGTACATACAGTTTATAGGACATGAAAGCATCTTTTCTGTTTGGATATCGCTTCCATGTGTTATTGCTAATTTGCATAAAGATGATCTTGGTGAACTCGATTGCATTGCTCAGTTCAATCGCTTCACATTGGCAATGACAGCTTCTGAAGATAAATGACATCTGTCTGGCTTGTTGTATTCACCACTGAAGCTAGACAAGCAAAGCCTTTTGTATGATCTGTATGAGTTCCTACAAGTCATTGTAATTATGAACTATAAGCCAGCATTATAAAGACTTGAGAAGCTTCCAACTATTTATTTATTATAACACCTTAACCCCAGCCACTGGAGGTTCACAAGCCAGTGTGTATTTCTTAGTGCCAGGCCCAGGCTCAGCAAAATGGGGAGGGTGACGTCAGGAAGGGCAAAACTTTGACAAATATGCAGCACCCAGACAATTTCGCATAGTGGATCTTTCCAAGCCTGGGAGGCAGAGTAGGAGTGTAGAAGTATGCTAGTTAAAGGGAGAGAGCTAGTTGAAAGGATGGAGAGAAGGACGGTTGATATATTGTGCATGTAGGAGACCAGATGGAAGGGAAATAGGGCCAGGTGTATAGGAGGAGGTTTCAAATTGTTCTGTCATGGTGTTGGTGGTAGGGTAGGTGTTGGGGTAGGTGTTGTAATGGAAGAATGTGTTCTGAGGTGAAAAGAGTGTCAGACAGAGTGATGGGTGTTTTTTTTTTTTGGTGTGATTCTGAAAGGTGCATTGGATAAAGAGTAGCCTATATGCAAAAAGTTGGAGCAGTGTGGATAATGGATAGTGTGATAAGAAGTTGATGGCTAGGAGACGAATAGAGGAGGTGAAATGGTAGTGGATTTTCCAAAGAGCATTGAAATGGCTGTGATGAATAAAATTATTAAGAAAGGGGAGGAGCACATAAGAGTAGAGGAGGATGCACATAGGTGGCTTATGTTCTGTGTTGCAATTTGAGTCTGAATGAGATTAGAGACTGCAAATGTGTGACTGGAGAGAGCATAGCTTGACAGCATTGGATGGCAGTGTGTAGAAGTATTCTGGAGGTCAAAAAGTGGAGGACAGTGAGGGCAGAGCAATGAAACAAGGAGTGTAGGTTGAAGTAGGAGGACTCTACCATGGAGGTAGGAGTTAAGACAGGCAGGGTTTGGGTGGCAGCTTCACAGATAGCTGGGCAGCTTATGCAGAAGTAGTAAGGAAAACGGCTAGAAAGGTGCTAGGGGTGGCATCTGGACAGAAGAAGACAAGGACACCAGGTGTTGGAATGAGGGAGTACAGGAGGGTATCCAGGTTAAGAGGTTGGCAAAGAAGAAGTGGGACGAAGAAAGTAGATAGGAATGTGAGGAGATCAACTGTAAGGTAAAGAGAGAAGTGGCAAAGGCTAAAGTTAAGTCATATAGTGAATTGTATGACAGGTTGAACACATAGGAGGCAGAAAGAGAGCTGTGTTGATTGGCTAGACGAAGAAACTCAGCTGGGAAAGATGTGCAGCAGGTTAGGGTGGTATAAGATAACGATGGAAATGTACTTGTAGGCTTGTTGGGAAGATCAAAGGATTATTTTGGGGGGACTAATGAATGAGGATAACGAGCAAGACAGAAGGCTGGAGGATGTGGAGCTCGTGAATCAGGAATAGCAAAGGGTTAAAAAGAAGGAAGTAAGAACATTTATAAAGAGTGTATTGGAAATTTTATGTTATGCTCATGTTAACCTCAGTACTGATCTCATGTTTTCATTCATTAATCAACTAATGTTGAACTTCCATATATTCTCTACATATTCTGTAATATAATATACCGTGGGTGGACAGATCGATCCGCGTTGCAGTGAATGCCAGGACCGCCACTTACAATGCGGGACTCACCACCAGTGATATGAGCGCCTACAAAGTGGCTTCATACAGTGTTCGGCGCGCGGTGAGAGATGCCAAACGCCGGTATCGGGAGCATGTGGAGTCTCACTTCCACCAGGGTGACACACAGAGTATGTGGCATGGGATACGCACCATCACGGACTATAAGAAAGACAAGGACACCGCGATCAGTGCCGATTCCGCATTCACCAACGAGCTGAATGAGTTCTATGCCCGTTAGCCAGGCAGCTAGTGCTAACTACAGCCTGACAACGGAGGATGGTGATGTCATCAGCGAGGAACGAGTGATAAACTTCGTGGAGCGTGACGTCCGAGCGGTGCTGAAACGAGTGAACACCAGGAAAGCAGCGGGTCCAGACGGTATCAGTGGCCATCTGCTGCGTTGCTGTGCTGACCAACTAGCAGGTGTGTTCACTTCCATCTTTATCGAGTCCCTGGAAAAGTCCGTGGTCCCCACGTGCTTCAAAAGGGCCACCATCATCCCCCTGCCCAAGAACATCAGGCCCGAACGACTACCGACTGATTGCACTTCTGTGGTAATGAAGGTGTTTGAGAGGCTGCTGAAGAACATCATCTCCTCCTCCATCCCAAGCACCATAGACAACGATGCGGCAGTCTACATGGACGAAGTGAAGAACCAGGCATCGTGGTGCCAGGACAACCACCTCCAGCTGAACGTTTGTAAGACCAAAGAGCTGGTGGTGGACTTCAGAAGGA
>JBBPDH010000104.1:6198155-6209826 GCA_037974565.1 Clupeocharax schoutedeni
GAGCCTATACAGCTTGGAGTAAGACTACATGCATACAGAGGATGATGTGGACAAAATACCCATTTGCCTAATAATTCTGCACTCCCTGTATATGTGGTGCAATATTTTCAGTAATATTATCCATCCTGTAAGTTTATACCACTTTATGTCATACTCCTCTGTTTTCTACTTGCTTACCCACTCACATTACTGTTGTACTGCTATATGGTATATTTATTGTATAATTTCTGTCATCACTATGAATTATATTCATAATTTTTACATAGTGTCAACCCTAGTTGTCTATTTATTGATTATTGTTTGACTATAGTCTACTTTCTGTTGTAACTTGCACTCTGCTGACTGTTGTTATATGTTGCTATATGTCACACCGTAGTCCATAAGGGAATCTGGTCTTATCTCATTATGCTGATGACAATAAAGTAAACCTTGAACCTTGGGATAATAAACCTGCCACCAACTTTATGCAACGGACCCATCATTTAGTGTTATCCTCCAAGCATGTTGACACGTCTTATGTTGTTGCATTATTGGTAGTTTGAGTTGCAATGCTGTCTAATGTGATACTGAGGAGAGCATTGTTTGACAGCAGAGCCAGAGCTAGCGGGAGAAATTGTCAATGACTATAAAATTGCAGAGAAAATGAATTTAAAAAGATGATTATCACCATCTCACAGAAGAATATTAAAAACCCAATATTTTTGTCCCACCTCTCTATCTTTGCTTTGATATCAGCTCCTCACAAAACTGTCAAAATGGTCCTGGCAGTGACTTTGTTTCTCTGTCTTGGCTCTTTCCTTCCTTTCTTCACTACAGTCTCCTTCGAGATTGAACCTCATCATATACTCCAAGTGATCTCTAGTTGAAAGATGTTTACATTTATGTACTAAATATTTTGAGAACATACACACACACACACACACACACACATACGGCATTCATAAGACGCTTTTATCCAAAGTGACTTCCATTCTCTAACTACAGGGGGCAGTCTCTCCCTGGAGCAACTTGGAGTTTGCTCAGGGACCCAGTGGTGATGTGCTGAAGGTAGGATTCGAACCCATGGCCTCTTGGTCCAGAGGTAAGTATCCTACCCACTGAGCTACATCCACCTGTACACACACACACACACACACACACGCATACATTTTCTTTGTGTGAGTGTGAGTGTTTGAATCAATATGGAGTGATTGGCTCCTGAGACTGAACTCTGTCATTTCATCTTTTCTGTAGTTTATCTCATCTTTCTCTCCAAATTATCTTATTTATCTTTTTTTCCCCACAAATCATATTGTCAATGGATTCCTTAAGCATGCACAATGCATTCTCTATATAAGAGCAAAATGTGTTATTCTTCCTAAAAGTATGCTTATCTTAATATGCTGTATTTCTGTGATCACTAATATTAATTTGTTATGATATATATTTTGGCGAGCGTGAGAAAGAGAGCTGGCAGACACTCCGGATCTTCACAGTTCTCTCGATTTATTGTCAGCTTTCACAGCCTGCAACAAGCCAACACTGGGTGCACCAATCCACCTACTTGTCTCAAGCGGTAGCACACTCGTTTCCTGACATACTGCTCTTCGCCCGTCACCCCACCCGCACCACCAGCGTTTAAGTTGGGGGTGACTGGCGGAACACAGCTCCAACACTGCAAACCACACACAAATTATGCACATAACATGCAAACATTCCCCACATCTAAGTGAACCCGCTAGCTGTCCCTCCAAACACAGTTTACTGGCCAACCGCCCGCTATTTCAAGCCGCAAAGGCTCATGGGAGCCAGTCCTGCCTGCCAGCTCTTCACAATATATATATCAACATTCATGAAAGATTGTGTGAACGATCATTAACTGTGTATAATAAATATCTTTAGGAAGCTCTGAAGGTCTGCAAAGCGCAGTTTTTTTTACTTTGGGAAAAGATCATGGCGATGCCTTACTCTTTACATTAACAAAGCAAATACCACACCATGCTAACAGCCAAGGCCTATATTAAAAAACATTTATTTGAAATAAGATCCTGATACAGTATTTAAATACTGTAAAACTCTAACTCCTCAGTTTTCAAAGGTTCCGCCTATTCTCTGCATTTCCATTCATCACTGTACAAGCAATTAACCTTGCACTGTAGTTGAGCTCATGCTAATGCAAGGTGGTGGCTTTAGGATACCTGCGTGTTACAGATAAACCCACACTAATGCAGCCGGTTGGACACAGGTGAGAGAAGTGGCAGGTAAACTGCACTAAAGCTTTCATCCACACACATACACACACACACACACACAAAAAACACACACACACACACACACACACACACACACACACACACACACACACACACACACGAACACACATCATATTACTGGAAGGCATTAGTCCAAAAACCCGTCCCACTTAATCACTCGAGCTCCTGCCAAAATATCAACGCTCACAATAATAACACTCCGATTTTCGTCCTTTTTTTCTTTTTAAATTCAATTATGAAAAGAAAATGGTGCGTCATCATAATTGCAGTGCTGAAATAAAATTAGATGCAAATTAGCCCTGGTGTGCAATTGTGGGTTTTTTGTGTTATGGAATAATGGTGTAAATGTTGATAAGGATGAGACGTGAAATAAATCCTTTCCAGTGGAGCTCAGAATGGGTGGTTCTGGTATGAGCACAAAGGGAAATGCACACACACACACACACACACACACACACATTCACTCCCCCCCCACACAAACACACACAGAAGAATCTGTTGGGTGAGGACATACAAAAAGGTCTAATAATGAGAAATAAATTACACTCTCCTACTTTACAAAATATAACTCCTACATTCAGCCCTGGAACGGCTGCAAACATTTTACTTCATCTAAAGGATTATGTTATGAAATCACAGACTGATCTTACAAACAGGCTTTTATTAGAGATAAGGCACTTTTGAATGTTTAATAAACTTGGAAACTCTCTGGCTAATTTGAGGAGTGTTGAGGTCAGGCTTGGGAGAACAAGAGTACAACACAGTTTGCTACCCACCATGCAGATACTAAATCTGGCAACTCAGAGTTTATAACACAGGTAAATCACCAAGCTGTCAGCCTTCTAGAGCTAGAAGAGTGAGTGTTTTTTTTTTATATTTATTGTGAATATGAGTATAATGGTTCTAGAGTGTACAGTGGTCGATCTGAGTGTTTTTAATGCTGAACAGTTTGTGCAAGCCATAAATCCACTAAGCCATCATTCATGACAGCCAGCAATGTCTATAGCCAATAAACAATGCTCCAAATAGCAGGAGGATAATATGCTCAATCAGTTAAAGACCATAAATATGAGCTCAAACTCATTTTAGTATTATAATGTACACTGTTATTGAACTGTTACTAAATAAACTATATTTATTAGACTAGGTCACCCACCACAGATACATTTTTAAGTATGACCACCATTGCTAATCATTGAGAGATAAAGAGAAAAATAAAATAAATGTCACATCCATGCAACCTCATGCCCCCAGCGGAGTCTGTCCCTGGATTTTTGACCTTGGGATTTCCCATCACACCCCCTGTCTCCATGTGCTGGTTTGTTTGTGGCGCCTAGCAATGCACCTGCAGTGACTGCGAAGTTACCGCAAGATGATTTGCGTTGCCTAGGCATCAACGTAATGGTTTCAGCTGTGTCTCGTCTCCCTGTTTAGCCTTAGTTCCGTTTGATTGTTTTTGTATTCCTATTGTTTCTCATGAGTATATAAGGATGGCTGACCCATGCTGCCTCCCTCATCAATCCCTTATCTACCCATTTACCCTCACTGAACCCTCATCACTACCCCTTGTGTTTGTGACTTGTGCTCTCTGACTATCTCTCCAGTTTACTCCCAGCGCTTGGAAAGGAAAGCTCTGCAGCTTCATCTGTCCAGACACATGTACTGGCCGGTGCCTCTGGCTTCTTGTCATCACTATGGATTTGAAGCGATGTAAGAGGTGCCAGCAAGGAGTGACCCAGGTAAACTGAACACTACTTTCCTGCTCTCTGTCTCTTTCTTCTGTGCTACAAAATTAATCAGTGAGTGTGACGACTCGTGGCTGGATTCCTCTTTTTGTTGCGGAGCTCCCATTCCTGAACCCCTCGAGTTTCAGCAATAAAGGCTCTGCTCAGCGAAGGAGCGACATCTTTGCCCACATGGCTGAGCGTAGCCCTTGCATTGGCTGGACGAAGGAGAGCGGCTCAGAACACTTCACATTAAGACTTCTGCCTAAGTGTTTCCTTCTGCCTAAGGCCTCGTTCACATGGACATCTGAACCAGGCGTTTTTCTGGTGTTCATGACGCCAGGTGAGCGCTTATTGAGTGCCGCCCGTTTTTCTGCTCATTGAAGCAAATCACAGTGTCCACACGGGCGTTCAGCACAGGCGCTCGGCCGGCTGCGCATTCGAACGGCGTCAAACAAACGCTGTATGCAACATTTTTTGGCGTTAAAATCCCCACGAACGTGAGGAAAACGTCGCTATGGTGTTTCCATGGTGTTCGGTTGATGTTCTGGAGACCTGAAAATGTCCCATGATTCTGTACGGCAACTGCGAAAAACCCGTTTTGTTCCTCTCCTGCCTACGGCACCATATCAGGAGGATTTTTAAAATAAGAATGTAAACGGTAAGCTTTAAGTAAAAATAGAGATAGATGTTTTCAGTGCAGAACTATAAACCAAGATGACACATGTGTAAACACTCTGGACAGAGTCATTACTGCCCCCACAGGTGAATACACCAAACTACAGATCGGGCATCAGGCTGGTGTTAAATGGCGTCAGACTAATGCCAGTTGAACGCCTTGCTGACGTCGATCAAGCGTGGCTACCAAATGCCACAAAAACGCCTATGGCGTTCAGAGCGCGTTCATTTCAAACATCCGTGTGGACGAGGCCTAAGTGTTTTAACTTCCTTCAGTTTGATTGCTTTAAGTTTTCATCTAAAAGAACAGTTTATCTTAGAAATAACAGAAGAAAGTTCCAGCATCATGTACGCAGCAGGGGTTTCCCTGCCTGAAAATAAGAGCCCCGCCCATCGCACAGCACCTGGCTGACCATCAGGGGCAGCTGGATCAGCCACCCATGTGTTTCAAACCTGGTGGAAACTATGAAATGTGCCTCCACCAATCCTGGTTCCAGCATCTGTGGTTCCTGTTCAGATCATAGCAGTGTGCTCCATGATGCCACATCATACATCACTGCCAGATAGGTATGGGGGGGGGTCCTGCTGGGTGCCGCAATTTCCTCACTGCAGTCTACAGAAGAGGGCTAAATGTGGAAATGCAAACCGAGCTGCCTTACAGGGAGAGCCAAAGACCACATCACTGAAGACCCCACGTCTCCACTCAGAGGTGATGGCCACGACTCCTGCTTCATGTCCCCGGGAGCGGAGACAGCATCAGAACCCATGCAGCTGTGTTCTTCTAGGTTAACTCCACAAGAATGAGAGAGATGCATACGTTGGGGTTACCACGTCACCTCCAGCCATTACCATTACCATGTAATCCCATAAGACTTGGTACAATATTTCAAGCTTTTATGAAGTATTCAGAAATGTTTGGTAAATTTGTAGTTGTAAATCTAGACAATATTTTGGTATTTTGGCTATCGAATCGGTCTGACTGGGGTGAGAATGGAAAAGAAAAAGGTGACAGCCATGTCTGTGTTGTGGAAGCCCCGATTGGTGAAGGAACTGCAGCTGTTCCCGGGCTTCGGCAACTTTTAGCGCAAGTTCATCCAGCCTTTCAGCTCTGCGGTGGTACCACTTACAGATCTATTAAAGAGCAAGCCTAAAGAAATCCCCATCCTCTGTGGTCGAGCTGGACACCTCAGAGGTCAGTCTAGGAGCAGTGTTTTCCCAGAGACTGCACCTTTCTCTCTAGGAAGCTGTCCAATGCAGAGCGGAACAGCGATACTGGGAACTGCGAACTGCTCGCGGTCAAAGCCACATTAGAGGAGTGGTGCCATTGGTTAGAGGGAGCGAGACGCCACTTCACACACACCACTGCAACAGGCATGCTGGCCTTTGTTTTTCACCCAGTTCCAGTTTCAGATTGCCTACCTTCCAGGGTCCAAGAATGGGAAAGAGCAATAAGAGACAAGAGACAGCATAATGTTTGTGCATGTCACTATTGTTTTATACACTATTGGCCACTTGATTCAAAATTCCAAACAAAATATTGTTTTGTTTGGAACACTGCTGCACTTACAACACATATTTTTTACATTTGCTACACAGCTCACACTGAATAAAAGAATAGCAATTTCACACACACACACACACACACACACACACACCCAAACACACACACACACATACACACACACACACACACACACACACTGCTGCAAATTGTACAAACAGTGAAAAGAAAAAAAGAGTAAAGTGGTCTCCTTTTTTCCATGTATGTCTTTTAGGATATACTGCACTAAAACACTGTTAATAGTGTTGATAAAGGCTGTTAAAAGCCTGTTAGCAGTACACAAAAATGCTAACTGTTGGTCAAACCAGCCTTGAAAAAAACTAGCATAATGGTATGACTTAGATTGACTGTTATATTTCCCTTATGTGTTCAACAATATTGCCATCATCTCCAAATGAGAAATGTTACATAATATATATCAAAGAGGATCTTTATTGGCAGTGCAGCTTCTCTGTAAAAAAAACAAACAAACACATTTTATTTATTCATCTATATATCTATCTATTTATCTATTTATTTATTGCATAATTTGGAGCAGTGTAGCAGAAGTTCTTAGAACTATACAAGCTTCATTGTTTGGGCTGCATTCAATTTATTTAGAACAAATATTGTTTATTTAACAATTTAGCACACCCTTATTTGTGTATTTAGGGCATTATTTATTTATTTACTTACTGACTTACTTATTTAGCGTGCATCCTTTCGGTTTTACGATTTAAACCCAGAGTAAGAAGTCACCACAAAACGCTCAGAAACTGCTTAGCAAGCACCCCCTGCTCCATGTTTGCATCCTGTTGATGTGAGTCCAGATTTCACTCATTAACGTTTGTCCTTTTGTTTGGCGGCTAAAATCATGAAATACTTCACTGATGAGTTGTGATGTGCTCCGGGCCAAAAGCTTGTCCGTCTCTGTCTGTCCTCATTTGGAGAGCCCAGCCAGACGGCCACCCAACCTCAGATGCCAGGGTCCAGCACAGGGTCTTGGGCCCTATGCAGTACCGCCCCTGGCACCACCGCAGGCTTGGCATGGAGTTAGCGGTGCCAGCCGTTCAGTATCTCCATCATCACCACCATGGCCATGTCCACCTGTTGTCTTGGCCATGTGTGGTGTGTATGAGTGATGACGGTGCTGACAGGGTTTGGGCATGGGCATGAGCCTGACTGGCACAGAGAGGCATTCTCCAGCACTTTCCTGTCTGTTATCAGAGAACTTAGGGCTAAGATTAATGGGAATTAATGGTGTGTTTTTTACTCTCTGGCTTGCACTGATGGAACCAAATATTAGTTGCTATACATCAAAATATCAAAGAAGATATTAGGTTGATTTTGACAGAGGCAAACATTGCAACACATTTCTGAAAGTGATTCATTAAAGAAACTTACATTGAAACAAGAATCAAAGGTGCATCTCTGGTAGAGTGCTGAGACATGTGTGTCTGTGTCTGTGTGTGTATGTTCGATCAATACTTTTTTATATATATTCACAGAGAAATAAAATTTAAACAATTTGCATCGCTCTATTCTAAGTGTAATAATACATGTTTAACCTATAGGCATAATGCACAGACATATTTTAATAATCAACCAAGGCAGATGAAGCACAAATGAGTAATTCCACACAATTATCCCAAATCCTCTCATTATTCTGATAAAACCTTTCTGTTTTTATTCTCTGTAAACATTGCATACTGTGAGTAAATGTGCACTATGCCTACAGAGCACATATTACACATATTTTAATAATAACCCAAGGCACATGAAGCACAAACGAGTAATTAAACACAAATCCACTCATTATCAAGACAATACGTTTATTTACTCTCATTAAACTTTGCATACTGTTTGTGTTTTGTAATGCCTCTGAGTGAATGAAGTAAGTGATACAGATACAGATAACCATCCTATTGTCATTACTGTAATTTATTCTTAATATTCATAAAGTATACATTATTTGAGCCTGTAATGAGTTTAGCCAAGTAAACTTTTTCCAGCTAAATGAAAGGATTTATGCACAGTGCAACTAATATTAAATTATTTTCAATTTGATTTTCAATTTCCATTTCTTTCAAGCATTATAAACAGTTTATGGTAATCGTGTGATAAATGATTATTTAAAAAAAATAAACATCTTTAAAGTAGTCATCTTTGTCATGATAGCATGTGTTTAGGTAGATGATGCTCTTACAGGATGTGTAAAGGAGAAAAGCCCAGGAATCACCAGGTTCAGCTGCATTTGTGTACCTGGTCAGTGCTTCTGCAAAGGCACTGCCAGGTGTACTAGTCTACTTGACTTTCTCTCTCTAGGACAAAAAAGCCAGTTTGTATAAGCAAAAGTTCCAAAACTTTCAGGTGGCGCTTTTTCATTGGGACAAGGAACCTGTACCATGTTTTTTCCATTACAAATAAAGCAGCCCAAGCCTTACCCAAGCTATCATGGCCCTGCTCGTTTGCAGGGCCAAAATCAAGCCACAGCATACTGCTTATTTTCTGACTGGTTGGAATTTTGTCATCACATTATGGAAAGAGGCTTGTTGTTCTTCTTACTTTCCTCGCAAAATAAGCTACAATGGCGATACAAACTAACCGCTGTGACAGTGACAAAGTACAAGCACTACTATCTGCTGGGGATGAAGATACATTTCATTGAGAGTTTTCTATGACACTACCAAATCTATCTGGGGCAGCTGGTGGTCTAGTGGTTAGAGAGTTGCCCCTTTGATCAGATGGTCATGGGATTGAATCCCAGTACTGATAGCAGCACCTCTGAGGTGCTGCCCACTGCTGCACTTGGTGAATGGGTTAAATACAGAGAAAGAATTTTGTGCCGTTCACACTGTGTGTGGTGGTGTGCTCCAATATGAATTTACACACTGAACTAAGGAATGAAACATTATACAGTATCATGCAAAAGTCTTAAACCACCCTTATTTCTTTATTTTTTGTTTTGAATCACCTTGTTGGTGCTAAAATACTGTTGTTTGCCTTTGAAACTGCCTCATCATTGGCATATTGCACAGATTACATTAAAGAATGATAAGAAAATTTTTAACTGTAACCATTCAGCATTCATCCTTACAATTATACCACGTAAACAAGTTTGTGGCGTAACAAACAAAGACATTCCTCTGAAACTGGTCAGTTACAGGGACTGGCCTGAAAACGAGAGCTAAATAAAATATGCAAGAAAGTCCCTCTTTGGAAGCAAAATATGAAGAAATGAGGAGTGGCTCTAGACTTGTCCCAAAAGCATCCTTTTAATTGATAAATTCAGATACACAGGGCTTAGTTTATCAAGAATACCTCATATGATCTCCAACGAAAAGCATTGTCCAAACAATAGGATGTTCTAGAGCAGTTTTGGCTTGATGGGTATTAAGCACCTACCAGCACTGTTCTGTGGAACAGCGGAGAACTGCATTCTCTGAAGCGATGGAGCTCAAGCTTGTATCTTTGGGAAGAGTTTGAGTGGGGTTTGTGATCCAGAACTAACCATCTAACATCAGCACCTGACCTCATCAATTCTCTAGTGACTGCAATCGTGACAGCAATGTTCCAACATATTAGAGAATAGCATCCTATACCAGTAGAGGCTGTTGATGCAGGAAAAAGCATTGAATTCTTAAACTAAACTGTTTGGACATGTAATGAATGTGTTTTATTATAAGTGACATTTTCACATGAGAGAATTAAGAAATATTAGCACATTAGTACATGTTTGACAGTAACCTTTGTACTTTGAAAGCTATCGTTCTGGTGTATTTGGTGTTTTCACATCAAATAATACATATAGAGTGAGCCAGCTGGCAGAAATAGATCATTAGACATTTGCCTAAACCACGATGCACATTATCGTGTAGATTTAACCAGGTGAACACAAACATGAGGTGAATCCAGCAGGACAAATGCACAGCTATATTTAGAAAAGGATTATAAATGATGTTGTATATATTTACTAGGCAAAGGAATAATTTTGCTTCAGAAAACTCCCTGCAAGTGTAAACTCAAGCCCAGATTTTATGGAGTTTCTCTGTTCTCATAGTTCCTCATCTGGGATGGCATATGCTAGCAGGCTGGGTTAGCCTCGCTGCCCAAGATGGATCATGTGCTAAATGAAGGTAAACCATCAGGGGAATTTTTCCCGTGTTCGCCAGGCCAGAATTCTTTCACACCTGGAGCGCTCAGGTGACTGCCAGCCAGCTGAGACTATGAGAGTTTACTCCGACTCTCAGGGCTGCACAGCTTTATCATCAGTACCCAAGGCAATGCAAACATGATGAAGGCAAACAATGGCTGCCGATAAAGGACAGACATTATTGTACTGTGCCGTATTTTTTTTTATTTTATTCAAATGCTTACCATGCATCACACTGCACCAAAATAGCTCCACTGAGAAAAAATTATTAAATAAAATTGGTCACAACTTCTGGACAACTTTAAATAGGTCATTGTTACATTTAGCCTGCCAACCCATTATGTAGTGTTATTTTTCTAGTTATGTATGTGCTTTTTCATTTTAATAAAGTTTTAATGCAATTATTTTTAAACACACATGCAAAATATTGTGACAAAAACAGAATATTAAAACACTTTAACCCTTTTGCGCAAATAGGAAAACCAGCTTCATTTGGAACGAGTTGTACTAACATTATTTTAAGATTCATTATCTACTGTTTTACATGCAGCACATTGGTCATTCAGGACTTAAATTGAAGAAGACAAATGGGCCAAGACATTCATTCACCTCCAGCCCTTTATTTCCTTAATTAAGTCAACCTTTCAAAACATCATATACAGAGAAAAATGTCAGACAAGTAAAAAAAAAAAAACCCTATAATTTTGTTAGTTTTCAGTGAGTTTAGGGGAAATGTATAAGTGATAGAAAACAGTCCTAGCACTGCACTTGCTAGGGCCTGAAATTGAGGCTGGGGCTAGAGCTGGGAGCTTGCCACCATGCTGGGGGCAGGGGGTGTCCCATGGAAAAGACTGATTTGTTTGCACATTATATATGTCATCATACAATATTATAAAGTAACCCTACATGCCATGATGAAATACATACAGCCCACAGAAAAAATAAGAGACCATTTAGTGTGTCTGAAAAAAATGTACGTTACTGTTGTTGTATTGAGCACATCCAATTAAAAATTTAAAAAACAGTTTAGAAAAGAATATATAAATACTAAATGTATACAATGTATCGTACTTTATCATACTTTGTTAATCATAATAAACAACACTCATACATTATTTTACAATTGTTATTTTTTTAATATATATATATATATTAGTGCTGAGACTCTTATTGTGCAATAAAAAAATATCACCATTAATCTATTCACAAAGTTGGGTCGGGAGCTGGGTCTATACTACGCAATCTATGATGACTTTCGCCTTGATATTTTAGCACGGATTTACTCTCTCTCTCTCTCTCTCTCTCTATCTATCTGTCCGTCTGT
>JBBPDH010000104.1:6209926-6220239 GCA_037974565.1 Clupeocharax schoutedeni
GTGTCAGAGTCAGCCAATCAGAGGCAGAGATTGTAATGTGTACACAAGCGAGGGCAGAGAGGTGAAAAAAACTAGTCGACTAATCAACTTTTGTGTTAACGCCCTACTTCCAATACAGTATTAAATTGAATTTATAACATTCCAGACCTTCCCATAATAAAATGTCACACGTGTAGTACTAGGCCGGATCTTTGGCCGAGTGCCACTGCAGCTCATAAAATACTTGTACTGTAACTCCACTTCCTGCCGTCACAGTAAGAGACCTATTTGAAATGCTGAAATGGTCCTTCAGTGCGGAGCAACATTTCTTTTTCCGACACTTAATGGTCCCACCTTTCTCAGACTCCATTCTGACTCACAGTAAGTGGTCATTCATCACCTCTTTTGTTGGCCCTTTACACCTCAGTGGGTTTACATCGTAGGCACTTGAACATGTGCTTACTTACTGATGAATTTATACATATGCATGGCGAGGTGTGTGCTCTGAAAAACCACCTTATATAATGAACGCACATATGCAAAGACACGCGCAAACCGATGGCAGCATAAGTATTCTGTGTCCATGTATGCAGATCCTGAAGAAGCCCAGAGGAAAATGAATACATTCTGAGAGACAATAAGGAGGCATGAATTATGGCAGCACTACCATTAGCTCTTGACAGACAGAAGCTCAGCAGCCGAAGGGAGTATAATGAAAGATAAAGGGTGTAAGCCCAGGATCCATTAATGCAGAGTAGAGATAGGAGTGACGGTTCCAGTCCTTCATGCCTGGAATGAGGAAAACCAATCAGACTGTGAGATGAGGGAGTAAAACCAGGGAGACTGTGAGATGAGGAAATGACTCATTAGTGAACAGAGTTGGAATCTGGATGATCATAAAATGATCTTGATGGCGTTAGCAGGGATGGGGCTGTATTAAATTTGTAGATAGAGAGTCTGAGTCCAGGCTTTAAAGGGAAATTCTGGCCTAATGCTAGAGTTTATGTCATCTGTGGTGTTATGCAGTAAGGTAGCATTATATTTCTTAGCACCACTGGTTTGACAGAATTCCTCATAGAGTTTTTACATTTTTATTCACCGGAACTCTCACTATAATACTCGTATCGTACAACAGCTGAGAATCACTGTGGTGTCAAACAATCCCGACTGCTTGCCTGAGCTAGACAAGCAAGAAATACAGCCAAGCATTAGTGTAATTCTTACCTCAAACGCTGAATAAAAAGCAGCTTTTCTCTCGTTATTCGGCCCAAAATAGACACCATGGACAATTTTATTTACCTTCTCAGAGAATAAGCCAAATCGGGTTGAGCTATCCAGGTAGCATGTTTAGCATGTTTAGCATGTTGCTCACCTCATCTGATGAATTCCTTCTTATTACACTCTCTCTTTTTTGTGATTACTATTTAAAGAGATTTAATACAGCAGTGGTGATCAGTCCCGGTCTTGAAGCTCTACATTCCTGAAAAGACTATATGGAATAAAGTATTGGGACTATTACACCAACAGGGACTTTATTGACTTTGCATTCAAATAGAGTTTAATATGAAGTGCCATCTCTAACAGCTTCCACTTTTCTTGGAAGACTTTCCACCAGATGCTGGAGTTTCTGTGGGAATTTGTCTCCATTCATTCTGTAGAGCATTTATGAGGTCAGACACTGATGTTGGACGAGAAGGTCTTGATCACAATCTCCGTTCCAGTTCATCCCAAAGGTGCTGGATGGGGTTGAGGTCAGGGCTCTGTGAGGCCAGTCAAGTTCTTCCACACTGAACTCCTCCAGCATGTCTTTATGGAACTCACTTTGTGCTCTGGGACACAGTCCTGCTGGAATAGAAACGGTTCGTCCCTAAACTGGGTCCATGGTGTCCAAACTGGAAGCATGGTGTCCAAAATATCTTGGTCTACTGATGCATAAAAATACCCATTCGTTGGAGGTAATGGGCCCGAACCCTGAAAAACAGGGTTTTTTTTAATTTATTTTTTATTTTTTACAAACTATAGATCCAGTCACAATCTGCAACATTATTGTATTCACTACAGGCCTCGTGCTTTGAGAGGGTGTGACCACTAGACCTGCCCAAATATTGGTTGGCAAAATACTTATTTGGACAAAATTATTTTCTATAACATTATTGTTTCGCATTATTGTTTTTAATTAATAATTCATCATTTGTTTGCTTCTCAATTTAGTTGATTTTGTATTTACTTATTACATTTCCGGCCAATTGTAGTAACTAGCGATTGGCAAAAATAGATTGTGACTGGGCTACTGAACTATTCACCTCTGAAACTCAAAGAATGAAAATGTTCCAAGTTATGACTGTGAATCATCTTTTCTCAGTCACACAATTACATGGGAAGAGACTGCAAGGTGGTCAGAAAAGTGCTGACACCCGATTTATTTTCTGTCAAAGCTTTAAATGGTTTTTAAAACGTTAAACTACTCAGAAAAGGACTGAGTGAAATGCTCAGTGGAGGCTGTGTTATGGTTACAGTGTGCAGATCATGCTAGGTGCTCCAGACGAAAACAGCTGAGTGGAAACACAGCATAACTTCTCCAAAGCTTCAAAAAAGTGAATTGGATAAGATAATTGGATAATATAAGCTTTCACCACTAGGTGGCTGTACCGGTGGCTTTACACCTCCAAAAATGTGATTAAGCCGTGATTTGTGTATCAGACGCCTATTTCTTTGCCTTATCCAATAGCAGAGGATGTAACATTTCGAATGAGCCCTCCTGCAAGTTCCCAGGAGGTTCCTATGCTGAAATATGGGAGGAGCGCCTCGGGACCAGCATATTAGTTTCTTCACTGTTGTAATTTACATACAGGCTTGTAAGTGAATAAGCGAGAGTTTTCTAGTGATATATGGGAGTAGCAGAGCGACCTCACTCAGGGAAATTAAAGCCCAAAAGACTCCCAGGTCAGTGGAGGAGCTCAGTCGGGAAGTATGGATTTGTCTATGCTGAAACAAAGTGAAATGCACACAGAAGTTCAAATACATTATGTTTGAGGACATTTAAAGACATTTTCTGGGGATCTTTGGCCAGCCAATAAGAATTTCCACTGGAAAAGTTGAGCGACGCACTCGGGCCTTGCAGAGGACTGGGGACAAACAAGCTTGTTTTTCTTCGAAAAGTAAGTGTTTGGAAATTATGACACTGCGCTAATAGTGTTTATAAACTGGCTGGGTTGTGATAAAACTGCTCTGTAGTTTTTTTTACGGTGTTTTTAGCGAGTTTTTGTGAGTATTTCTAGCTGTGTTTGGCTTTGTATTCATGCGAACTGGTATGAGGGGGCGGAGCCTACTTTCTGACTGCTTGAACTGCACCTCTTTAAATGGGATGAATGGGAGAGAAGCCGTATTTTTTCATTCTTTTGAGCTCAGATTTTGACCACGAGGTTTACAAGACCCATGGTTGTGTGTTTTCTGTGTCAGAAGATTTCTTCTGACTGGGACGATAAAACATGGGTGAATTAAAAGAGGTTTGACACAAACCGGTATTCTATCCTGACTTGCTGTTTGAATGTAAGTTTACATATTTGACTTCTCTAGCACACTTCAGAGTCTTAGTTTTGAAATGAGTCCAACCGCAAACAATAATAATTTTGTATTTTGGAACTGTGAGCTTTTAAAGTTGGTAATGGAGAAACCAAGATGGCTGCCAAAGCTGGGGGTGAACCTTAACAAGAGTGCATGGTTTGAGCCAAACAAGCGAAACAGTTGTCTCTAGATGTCTGTGTTTGCCCTTGGGGTGCCCACACATAAATGTTTAACTCTGTGTGTGGTTTTGGAGAAATGAAAGAAACATGAAGTATCTCCCTTGGAACTGCTGTGATGCTTACAGTAGAGGTACCAATTGTTGCATTTTTTAAATGGCAAAATGCCCCTTTTACCCTTGTGGCACAGTAATTAGCTCGGAATGTGTAGATCGTGACCATGTAGCCCTTATTCAGACACCTTATCTTTTGCACTGATGTTTATCAGGGAGGAGATTGTAGTGCGGTGTACTGCAGAGCACGTCCTGTAGACGTGCAGAATGGGAACATATTGGCCAGCAGAATGGGAACATATTGGTATGTAGAAGTTACAGCCAGCTGAACCGACAACCTGCCTTTTCTTCATTGTGCACACAGCATTCATTCACTGGTGCTCTTTCCCTCCTCTACAAATTCAGTTTGTCCATTTCAACAAGGACCACGGTCTTCTGTGTCGTGGGGCTTAATGGGGTCGGCTTAGTTTTAATGTGAGAGTGAGGCCCTATTAATTCTCGCAGTTCATCACAAAGTGCTCACCATTCCATATTAATTGGTCTATTTAATGCCCCTATAAATGTATTAATGCGACCCCATATTGATATTCAACACAATGACATTCATTATAGGAAATACGACCCAGCCTTGCAAATGCGGCACACAATGTATGTGCAACTTGTGCACATTACATCTATTAAGGAAGACGAAGGAAAGGTGCTTCTAGGAGCTAGATGCAAACTACAGACCCGATTTAGCAACAGTCTCAGAGTTGACCTTTAAATAAAGCATTGAGAACTAAGAGGAGAAAGGTGTAGATCGGTTGGGGGCTGCTCTGACTTGAACATGGGGGTTATGAATGCAGACCTGGCTGCGATGCACTTTATTCCTCTGTGGGCATTTTGCCATTTCAGTTATTAGAAATGAAATAAACTCTGTATTAACTGTGTGGTAAACAATACCAACAGTTCTGTGGTGGGATAACCTCGTTTTGAATCAGTAAATTCACTAAATGAATGGTCTTTTTGCATAGCGCACCTCGAGATCCCAGCTTTGCAAATATGTGTTATATATTAATTTTTTATATAACACCATATTAAATATGTTACATTTTTGTTTCTCTAGTGTCTGAAGTTCTGAGTACATATTGTTTTGCGGTTGTATTACAGACTTCAGCTGTTGTTGGGACTGTATGAGGAGAATTGAGGAAAAACATTTTGGTGATTAAAAGAAAATGTTGCAAGGACCATAAAAATATAGTTTTTATAGAGATCTTCTTACTTACAGTAGCAGCATTATGAGAAGATGACAATTGTCCTTAGGTGAGAACCCCCCCCCACACCCCACCACCAGCCCCCCCACCAGCTCTGTGTTTTAAAACATTTATTGTTGAAGCTAGATTCAACTTTGAAAGTGACTGAATGGGGCCGTCTAAACTGGTCAACAATCTCTTACCCAAAGGCGTTTTCTCTTCAATCCTTTATTTATTTCTTTCATAAAAATTGTAATAAGCAATGAAATGAAAAAAAAGGTGTAGGAAAGGTTTGATTTCAGGCCTGGGCCATTTCCAGGAGCTGAGGAACTGAAGCAAATGGGAATCGCAATTATGGTAGGAGCTCCAGGCAACAGACAGCTTATTCATCAAGCCTCTCAGACAGGAAGCTGCACAGATTTCATTTGGATGTTTCTGATGGAAATTCGCTCCAATGCCGTCCTTTTCCTTGAGGGGGGTAAGGCCATCACTTGTCTGGTTTGAGCTTGTGCGATGCTGTAATGTCCCGGGACCCTGGGTGTGAGTGGTTACAGTTGCTGTATTACCAGCAACTGATCAATACTGACCCTTGACTGATCAATACTGACCCTTGACTAATCAATACTGATCCTTGACTGATCAATACTGACCGTCCGACTGATCAATACTGACCATCCGACTGATCAATACTGACCGTCCGACTGATCGATGGACATTATGATGGGTGGAGGTGGCTCAGTGGGTAGTATACTTGCCTCTGGACCAAGAGGTTATGGGTTCGAATCCTACCTTCAGCACCAGCACTGGGTTCCTGAACTAGCGGTCTTGGGAATCGAACCCACAACTTTCTGATCACTGGTTGAACGCCCTAACCACTAGGTCACCTGCTGCCTGCGTGGTTGAAGTTGTTAGGGGCAGCTGGTAGCCTAGGGTTAGGGCATTCACCTAGCATTCGAAAAGTGGGTTCAATTCCCAAGACTGCTAGGCACTTCTGAGTTACCCTGAGCAGCACACACTGCATGGGTGCCGTGTTCCTGGCTGTCCATTGCTTCACTTGGTGAATGGGTTAAATGCAGAGCCTAGTGGTTAGTGCAATCAGGAAGTTGTAGGTTCGTATCCCAAGGCCACTAAGCTTTAGGTTCGTATCCCAAGGCCGCTAAGCTTTATTTTACTCACACCTATCCATGCAGTAAATGTGTCCACATTTTCTCACGCATAAACACTGCACACAGTGTGAAAATGTTCTCTGCGTTTAACCCAATCACGGCCGGCAATGCAGCACCCAGAAAGCAGTGTGTTGGAACGGTTCTTCGCTCAACGGTACCTCAGTGGTGCCACTGGCAGTCCTGAGATTTGACCACAACCTTCCGATCACAGAGAAAACACTCTAATCATCATTTGTGTCCTTAATGTGTGTCATTTTATCATTACCAGCATGGTTATATCAATGTTATGTGAGGAGGTCCAAACAAATGCAAAAACTAAATACTGGCTGTATATTGCATAGTAGTATTTGCAACAAAGTTGAGGTTTTGATGACAGTTTTTTTTGGCCGGTAGACATCCATCCCATGCATTTTCAGGTGTTTCTTAGGAGGGGAATAAGATATTTTGCACAAGTGTGAGTTTTAAATTACCACACAGAAGGAAATACTTTAAATGGATGAGAGATTTGGCACACACCCCATCCTAGACCTCAAAAACACCTCATACAGATAAACTGCTAAAGCAGTCAGGCTGCATCCCCTAAATCCTAAATGCAAATTAAATTCATCTTTAAAGCAGCAGTACGTGAACAGTCTGTATAATTGTTGACTGCTTATGGTGTTTGAAAGAAGGGGAATATTGAGCAAAAGATGAATCGCAGAGGTGTGTGTGTGTGTGTGATGAATGCCTTCACCAAGGGGATCTGTGTGCCTCCAGCTGGAATACATGACTAGCTGAGGCCAATACCACACCTGACACCTAGATATATTTTCTTATCTTACCCAGATGAGGTTATCGTGGCTTCCCAGCGCTAAGAGATGATGTAGGTTTCGTGCACCTGTCTTATCTTGCTTGGGCATGTTTACAGTTGACGGGTTGAAATTTAAGCTCCATTCAAATGCAGCTCTACAATCTGTTTCCAAAGGCTGTGATATATTTTGGTTTTTTCGGTCAGTGAGAATGTTTTAGCAGTGCTGCGGTACAACGGTTGACTATTCCAGCGTGGGTTAAAACAATCAATGGGATCAATTACAAACCAATATGTAACCCAGATGACTCACTGTCGGGGGAGACTGGCCCCTCTGAAAGGGGGAGAGGAACCATGACCCCATTTCTGGACTGCCACTGAGGGTGGTTCCCCATCTAAAGGTGACAAGCTGCATGAATGCCCTACGTCTCATGATGGCTGTGTCATCACATGTACGTTTATTTAGGTGACCTTAATCAGAAAACACCCACGTATTTATAACGCTCTTTTTGTCGGCTGCGTGTGTGTGTGTGTGTGTGTGCGCGTGTGTGTGCACATATAGAAGAGTTCTCTGTCTTGAGACAAGGACCCAAACTGTAGTAAAACTGTCTAGCGTGGACAAAGAGAAGTGAAACCCGCACTGCTGGTTCCACTTCAGCTTTTCTACAGTCAAAATGCAGCCGAGTGAGAATCTGCTCTGAGCTGAAAGCATGGGTTTGTCCGCGATGACTCAAAGCTCATGTGATAAATGACTCCGCCGGCTTTGTGTGGAACTGCACAGCGGCCTTGTGACGTTCTAGTAAGCGTGGACTTTACGCAGGTCTGTCACCTTATTGCTAAACATAACTAAAAACAAGACGTGTATGCAAAAATAATTTCCTGAAAGACATTTTTTTCTTTTATATCATGGAATATGATTTGTGGTGGCGTTCTCGGAGTTAACTCATCTTCCCAATAGAAGAGCTGAGATGATGAATGAACGCCCGGGGCGTGATAAATATGAACTGCTAAGATCATTAGGCACAGGAAACAAGAAGCGATGCATATTCAGCTTGCAGTGGTCAACTAAAACACCTTGAATATGTTTCTCCATGACGGAAGGGCCCCTCTGCTGCTTTGCCGTACGTCTGACAGCTCAGTCGATGCTTTTAATCAGCTGATAGGAAGGCAAGGCAAACGCGTTCTGTGCAGAGGAAGTGGAGGAGAATTGATTCTCGGTTGAAAATAACCTCCCAGTGCTTCACTTTGGGAGCTTGCTGGAGTTTCCTGGCTCACTTGCTTTAGACCTGACTGACACGCCCTGGATGAACTTGCCTGAACTCCTGTGCCCGTGATGATGAAGGGTCATAATTGCAGGAGTAGGCAAAGCTTGACCTTGCAGTGCTCTGCTCTCTTGAGAAAGAATTTACAATTGGTTTGCAATAAAGCCCTAGTAAAGAGAAACACACACACTGTATGTGTGTATGTATATTAGGGCTGCATGATATTAGGAAAATATGCGATAATGTAGTTGAATGTTGCGATGGTGATATCACATGCGATGAGTAAGTAAAAACTTTATAGTCTTCATGTGTTTCTGCTTTGGATTTGCTGGTAAATCCAAAGACTCCAGACGCTGACTAGTCTATGCAGAAAAAAATGAAATGCAATTTTTCCATTCAGACATGTTTTTAAAAAATTTTTTAATAAAACATTTGAACTCTTGGCTTGCTCATCAGGGGCACACATTCATTCACACACGCATATTTACTTCACGTTTATTTCATTTTGTAAAGCTGCTTTGTGACAATGACCATTGTTAAAAGCACTATATAAATAAAATTGAATTGAATTGAACAGTACTGTATATAGATATTATTTTACCTGTGCATAAACACATGAAACACCTCCAATTTTTACTGAGGAAAAAGGTGTTAATGTGGTTTTCTTAAAAAAAAAACATTTCCTAATTACAGAACATTCTAAACTGATGAGGGAATATCCAGCCAATCAGAGCCTACCCGGTCTCTGAGCTCTGTGAATAATGCTGAAGTGTCAAAATCTCCCCTAAATCCATGAGCAGGTGGTGTCTGAAACTTTGTACGAAATGTTTCCTGTAATTAAAGCGAAGCAGCAGCAGATGAAGGTGAAGAAGAGGAGAATGTTCAGAGGGCCATCGATCTCTATGACAGAGTCATCCAGCATCTCTAAACCTCCTCATCTTACTGCTGTCTGTGCCTGATAAAGGAGAAGAAAATGAAGGTAATTTAATGTAATTTATGGCTCATACACACATGCAAATAAATCAAAATTACATCTCAGCTACTTGTATTTAATTAAGTTTATGCTTTACTGCAAAGTGCTTTTTTTTGCATTGCTAGTCTTTGTTTGAAGAGCCCTGAGACAGGTGATGTTTTAGGGTATCTTCAGCTGTTAGCACTTATGGCTAAAGCTAAAGGAAGAGAAATAATGTTAGAGGCTTTCATAAATCTGTCTATTCTTACTTTAATACGTGTGCCTACAAAGTTTTAAACAGTCATCGCACTATGAAAAATACACATAATTATGTTAATTATACCAAATGTTATATTTAAGGAAGAACTAAAGAGGAGGGAATTAATACTGCTGGAGCTTACTGATTAACATTTACATTAACATTTATGGCATTTAGCTGACGCTCTTATCCAGATACATTTTATAATCATATATCCAGATATATGATTAAAATATGTGTGAGCTTACTTTTATTGAATAGTATAAAAACTGAATCAAAACACAATAGAAAAAGAATAATGAAATACTATAAAATAAAATGACAATGACAGTGTTTTCAGGCCATAATGATATATTAAACAATAAGTTTAATATACACTACCGGTCAAAAGTTTTAGAAAACCCCAATGTTTCAAGCTTTACTCAGTTGAATTTCAAATAATTTGAGAAGTGTTGCAGGGCGCGAGCTATAGGGTGGAGTTCCAATAAGACTATCCTACACCCCAAGGGAAGGATATATTTTTATTATAAATTATGATGAATATTATTTGTTCCACGACAACGCCACCCCAGGAATTTCACCTGGAGAATATTAGATAACCAAGCACACAGGTTCGTAGCACACACCAGGGTTGGAGACGATGTTCCAGTTAAAAGACAATTTTTATTAAAACATTGAACAAACAGAACAAAATTTTGGTGGGGTTCATCCTACAGCAAGATAGTGACCCGAAACATAAGTCTAAGCTCAGCCAGAACTACCTTAGAAAAAAGAACAAGATGGAAAGCTGGAGTCTAGACTGGTACCAGAAGTATCTAGACTTAAACCCCATTGAGCTGCTTTAGGATGAACTGGACAGAAGAGTGAAAGCAGAGCAGCTTAT
>JBBPDH010000104.1:6236339-6248930 GCA_037974565.1 Clupeocharax schoutedeni
CATTTCATTGTGCCACTGAATTCTCTCCATCAAAGAGTACGCTCACACCAGTGTGTTCTGAAACGTCCAACAGTGAACGTTCTAACACAAGCTGGTGCAACAAGGCAAGCCAAAGATGATTCAAGATTACAGCTGATATCACATCATCTTTATACCTAGAGCTTTATAACCAAATCACATCAAACTTGGGCTGCGTCTGAAAAGTTGAAGGACCCACTGACTAACAGAGTGAGCGCACTGTAGTACACTCAAACACATGCAACAAAAAACTGCATTTGACAAGCAGTGCAGCATAAGAAATCTTTTCATTTGCACTGTTATTGTGCATACATGTGTCAAAACAATACCAGAAAAAGGCACTGCCAAACTGTTTTTGTTGCAAGCCTTTATAAACCAACTTTACTGAATATTTTCCCTTGTTCATTCATCATTACTACAGTGCTGTAACCACAGCAACCACAGCTCGTGCTGTTGGACAATAAAGTCATCATTCTGTCAATGAATCATTAGTCAAAATCAAACAAATGCAAACAAGCGAAAATCACCTTACTGACAAGGACATGTTAAGAAATTAACATTTTTATTTTATAAAATGGAAAGACTTGCAACATCAAAGAAAGGTTCAACAGACTCTGTCTATATCTTAGCAAAGAAGATAGATGCTGGATTTAAGGTAATTAGCTGTTATTTACAAGGCAAACTGGGAAACTGGCCAGTACGTTGGATATTCTTGGCCCTTGTCAATGTTGCTTACGCCTCTTTGTCTGCCCTCTTTCCTCTATTTTCTTTATATGTGCAGTTTTAATGATACAATCAATCCAGGACATGCTGGAGAGACCCCTCCTGGACCCAACCTTATTGTGGTGGAGGGGGTTTGCGTGTTCTTATGATCCCAGCAGCTATTTTGTCACCCATGGTACACCCATGTAGGGTCACCCATGGTAAATAGGTCCTGAATGAGAAGCCTGATGAAGAGAGGCTCAAGAGACCCCTAATGAAGAAAAAGAGATGTTTACCCTTACTCAGATTCAGGTCACCAAGGTGCGCCTCTAGAGCCAGGCCTGGGGGTGGGGCTCACTGGTGACCGCCTGGTGGCCAGGCCTATACCCATGGAGCCAGGCCGGGCAAAGCCCGAAGAGATCACATGGGCCCCTCTTCCAGTGGGCCATAGGAGGGGCCATGGGGTTCAGGTGCTGTGTGAGTTGGGTGTAAGCCAAAGGTAGTGACCTTGGCAGTCCAATCCTCGGCTGCAGAAGCTAGTTCTAGGGACGTGGAATGTCACCTCTCTCTCAGGGAAGGAGCCTGAGCTGGTGCGTGAGGTTGAGAGGTATAGTTGGACTCACCTCGAGAGGGGTTGGACTCTCTTCCCCTCTGGAGTTGCCCATGGTGAGAGGTGTCAAGCAGGTGTGGGCATACTTATTGCCCCCCAGCTTGGTGCCTGTACATTGGCACAAGAGGACAAGAGGGTAGCCTCCCTTCACCTGACTGTTGTTTGTGCCTATGCGCTGAGCACCAGTTTAGTGTCACCACACTTTTTGGAGTCCTTGGAGTCTATACTAGTCATATATAAACTACACTGGTTCATATACTACTCCTAAATAATATGGTGCGGTTGGTGGCTAGGGAGGGGTTAGGGAGTTGCCTTGGCGAATGGGTTAAATGCAGAGAACAATTTTGTGCTGTTCACACTGTGCTCTGTGGTGTGTTCACATAAGACAAATTGTCACTTTACCTTAAATACGAAGTGAATAACTGATAAGAGTCAGGCATATTGTTACAAGTGGTCCTTGTTTTGGCTCATTGATGTATACCTGGCCTTACTTTTAGCATGGCGCTAAGTGCTTGCTTCAAATAAAGTCATCCAAAATAATTTCTTACCAATTTGCTTACACTGTATGACACCCTGTTACATATAAACATGGACATATGGACACAATTCTGGCTTCAAGATGACTTCTGAGCATGTCTCCTGCTGCCATGTATTTTAGGTGCTGATTTAGACCAAAAGATAATTTACAAACCCAAACTGCCCCTACACTGTAAGCACACTGACAGACAGCTTCTCCAGCCTAAAGCAGCTCAACCAGCCCACCAGATTAACAGCTATAATGGAAATCACAAATTTTAGCAAAAAAAAAAAAAATCTATGAGGGCACTCTGCTTTTTTTTGGCATATTCTCTCTTTCTTCCCTCTGTGCAAATTTCTCTCTGACACTAAACCCCCCCAACTGTGAGATCAGTGCTGTGTTAAATCTGACGAACCCCACAGACCGCAGAAAGTAGCGCATAATCACTACAGCCGTCATATTTGCATCCACAGATGCTACAAGTCAGTAATAATTTAAAACTTAATTTCAGCCTTCCAGCAGAAGAGCAGGCTGAGCTTCATCTGCATCGAAAATGCAGAGAGAATACAGTGCAGTTTAAATCACATTAACCCCACAGGACAAATATAAACCCTTAGTCTTATGAACAGGGTTAACCCCATAAACCTCTTAAATGTCTCAAAGGCTTTGCATGGTCACTTCTCATGGACACTTTCATAGAAACTAAATAACAGCTAACAACAATGCATTTCGGTGAGACGATGCGAAATGCGATTGTCCGTTTGTTGCGGTGCTACAGTGATTGACGCTAGGTGTTTGCTGCAGTGTTGCCAGGTGGTTACTTATGGTTGCTTTGGTGTAGCTAGGTGGTTACTAATGTTACAGCATTAACATCATCTTTAATTTCAAATTTTCTGTGATTAAAACTTTAAAGGTGTTGTCTGATTCCTTTCACATTTCACAATTCTCACTTCATTATTGGGTATTTTGGAAAAGAAGTGGCGTTCCCCTTTAAAGTGTGAATGTGGGTGGTGGGGGGTGTGGCTGTGACAGATTAAAACAGTACAGAGAAAAAGCTGCAATCCAGCAAAACTGCCTTTTGGTCTCAAACTAACGCACTTTAGTCTCATTAAAGCTCATTTGAAATCTGCTAACAGAGCTGGCAAGCATCTAGCTGCTAAAATAGCAGAGAAAAATTCCAGCTTATTATTCAACGTGCACGGCAGGGGGTTGGTGGGGGTGGGGCTGGTGTGCATGCAAGGCCGCAGGACAAAAAAATACTCAGAGCTCAGAGAAGTTAGATACGTTCAGCATGAAAACACTGTTACACCACCACCACCATTTTATTAGTGAAGATACGGCTTCAGAGTGGTCAGCTGAGCTGGTTAGCGGGCCATGAACTGCCAACTCTGATTCTCTTGCTGTACTGTGTGTTAACCCCTGAACCAGGTGCGTATTAATCTAAAAGTGTCTGAAAACATGTGGAGGGAACAGAAATCAAGTCATTCCAGTCATGGGGCTTTTCTCTCCTCTCTCCTAAAGCCTGCCTCTTTAGCGCTGTAGTGCTCAGCCTGGCTCAAAGAGTGAGGTGACCTCACAATGGCTAAACATTTCACCTGGAGTCATTTTAGTCAGCCAGAACCAGAAACCAGAAGAATACAGGTCTTGAAAATCAGCTATTTTTAATAAACAACAACACACAGAGGACAGCCATTCATTTCATAACTGCATGCTGAAAGGAGGGGGATAGAGCCTGTGTTGGATGATGGGGCACTTGTTGGGGAGGAGGTGGTTGGGTTTTCTGTGGTATCAAGGCATTAAAAATTCATTATTATTACACGGCAACAGTGAAACAACAGTTGAACTGTGCATATCTGAAAAAGGGGGGCTGTTAAGGATTGATTTTTAACAAAATAAAATATGTGTTAAAGATAAAGTCTGCTCAGAGCGAGATTTGAACCTGCAACCCTGCGTCTTGCACCATGGAGTGCTGACCAGTAGACCAGAAGGGATGTGTTTAAATTGCACACATTGCACACAGAACCTATAAAGTGGTTGAAAACTGGTGGAGCAAAGTGCGGAGACGCAACGGAGCAGAAACTCATTTCAAACTGCTCTAACTAATGAAAACAGATCGTTATCTTACAAAAAAACAAAATAATGAGACTCTTGAACTTATACACTTTTGACTCATTCTGTTCACAGACTCATCTCTCCTAACGCTGGGTGTCCAGTCTTCTCTGGCTCTCTCGCAGTGTGAGGTTATGTCTCAATGGCCAGTGCTTGATGAATGGATCTCTATGGACAAAATTAGCAATTTACATGATCAAGGCTCCACTCCTGTAAAAAAAACTGGAAAAACTATTACCAGTGAGACACTTTTGGCTTAGAGGAAGCACAGCCCATTTTTTCATCTCTAAAAAGTACAGTAAAAACAAAACTTCTGCAAAACAAATGAAATCATTCTAATTACTGTGAACGTAACCTTCTTATTTTCTGCAACAAGAAAGACTACAGTAGACTACTGTAGGAATAAGCTATAATCTAATTAGTGAGTTTACAGTAATAAGTTGTTATTTGCGAAGCAAACTGGAAAAGGGGCCGGTTCTTTATGCATTCTTGAGTAGCCTTTAAATAAAGTTTTTGTTTATTCGCCTTAAGTTTTTTCCTATACATGTTTTGTTTTCATATACAAAACATTTTTTCATATTGAACTGGTAAATTTTCAGTTGACCTGTTCATCCCATAGATATACATTGATATAGACATCAGTCCTATGTATGAATTGTATAAAGAAATACAGTACAGTATAATACTTTCATAGAATAGTTTACATAATGTAAAATTTTGTGGTTTAATGCATGTTAAGGGTATTTTTTATACTGTTTGTTTTAGGTATGACATGCTTTTATTTAATGTGAGAGTTTGAGAATTATTTTTTTATATTATAAACAACAAAATTAGGAGTGCAGATTAATACCTGCCACCGAGAATAAAATGTAAATCTTAATTAAACTGGTATTGAATGGTATTGTAATAATTATGTAATTACACCTATATAATAAGATATTACATATGAACTAATAATAGTAATAGTAAGAACTAGATATCTAAGCAATGAGGCCCACAGTGGCAAACATTATAAGGCTATATGCTTATATTCAGTAGTGGCTCAACAGTTGTCAGCAAGCAATTCAACACAATCTCTGAAAATCCTGAAGGTTAGAGATTTTATATCACTCTTTTATATCATTCTCAACTTCACAAGCCGAGTTTATAGTCCTTTTTTTCTTTTCTTTAACAAACCAAACTTTTAACAGGGCAAAATAGTTCAAAAATAAAGTCAGACCGCCTGATAAAACTGTCCAATTTCAGTATTTCTAGTAGATGCAGCCTTGTTATGTTTTGGCTGGAAATGCACATCAATAACGTGAATCGCCCCTTCCTTCTGAAGTTCAAAGCAAAGCCCACTGCTGCAGAAATTGCAGTTTTCAAAAGACCAGCCACATTTTAGGTCCCATTTACAACACACATTCACAAAGAGAGGAAGCAAGAGAAAGAGAGAGAGAGAGAGAGAAAGAAACCCAGGTGTTAGCAATAACTAAATCTGAACTGCAAATTCTTAATGTTTGGTTTGTTCATCAGTAATTATAATTCATAACTAATATTGAAACTGTTGAAAAAAACACGAATATTACACAGAAAGAAATAATTAGTTTAATCATTAAAACAGCTCCCAGTAGATTTTAGGAGATAATGAGATAATGATTCTCGCGGAAGTGAAACCAAAACACTGACAGCGTTAATCTCAATGTGAAGAAGTGTGTGTGTGTGTGTGTGTGTGTGTGTGTGTGTGTGTGTGTGTGTGTACGGCCAAAAACAAGCCAACGAAAAGAGGTTCAAAGTTAAAGCTCAATTTATCTTTTTATTGTCTACCTATATGCTCAGCAAAAAAATTAAATGCAATTCTAAAATTTGCAGCCCAGAAAAGATGTCATCATGTTTTCTGCGTAGAAGATTTCAGTTTATTTTCACCTAGAAAAGTCTCAATCTTTAGCAAAACGTTGTTCTGCTTGTGTTGTTGATGCCATGTTGCACATATTAAGGGGTTGGGTTTTATAGGAAAAGCCCATAAATATCGCCTATTTTCACTGCAATCTGGTGCAATCATTATGAAATCTCCTCTGGCCCCAAGAGATAATCAATTGGCTTGTGAATCCCTTTCAATTACAACTTGCTGCCTTTGGTTTGGTAATGAACTGCATTAGAAATCAAAGTGAATTTGCATTATTGTGTCAGTCAAAATGTGTCAGTTGATTGCACACAAATAAAATGTGTTACACCAACTCAGATCGAGTCAAATAGTCACATAGGTTTTTATTCTCATTTCAACCGTATACCAGCACAAAGTGAAACTATCTTTCAGGACCATTGTACACCAATGCAAGACTACACAAAGTATAGACTTAATAATAATTTGTCAGCCACTGCATTCTAGCAGAAGAGTACTTAAATGTGCATGAATGCAAAGATATGTTATTGCGTAAGAAATCTGCAAAAATGCCCTGAAGAAATCAGGCTATAAGATGTAATATTTAACAGTGCAAAATGTGCAAAAATGTACATGTTTCAGTGAGGGAGTCACCATTCAGTTTAGGAGTGTGCATCTGGATAGCACAGTTGTGATTTAGGAGTCTGGGGAAGTAACTGTGAGTATGGAGCATGGAGCAAGTGTATGGGGTTATCCACAGCGTTGGTGGCTTTACAGATGCAGCAGTAGAGTAGATGTCATTGACACAGGTCAGATCTTTTCAGCTATCCTTGTTATCTACTTCAGTCAGAAGTGGTACAATTCCCTAGTTGTGAGGTAGACACTAAGTATCCTCACAATAGCCCCTTGGTATAATGTGGTGAGGATAGAGGGGGCAGGCTCTCCCCAGCTGGTTTTGAGAGCACACCTGAAGTTCTCTAAAGAGCACCAACAGAATGGAACTTGGTGCTCTGGACTATCTCCTCAGAGCAGCTGCTGAAGTTCAGCAGAGCGTGATTACAGTGTGCTCTCCAGATATTCACTTTAAAAGACAGGTAGGTGGTTCTGAACCAGTCCATCAGCTTTAGTACCTCCTCTCTGTATGCTGCTTTGTCGATACCACCGATCAGACCCACCAGTCATGTCACTAGGAAATTTGATGTGATTCAAGATGTGCATTGCTTCACAGTCATGGCCTATTAGTGTACAAACTGAGCATATTGGCTCGTAACCCCCAGTGTTGGATTACTGTTGTAGTAGAATGTTGTAGTTGTAGTATGTAGTATTGCAGAGACAGATGTTCAGGCCCAGCAGACATTTTCCTTTCAGATGCTGAAGAATGATGGTGTTAAATGCTGAGCTAAAGTCTATGAACAGCATTCTCACATTAATCTAGATAGGGAGGGGTTTAGCAGCCAGAGAGGCTGCTAGCTCTCCAGCTCTCCAGCCCTCCAATTGCTAACAGTCCGGCTGCTAGTCCACCACTCTCCGATTGCTAGCTCACCAGCTTTCCAGCTGCTAACACTCCAGCCCCATGGCTCCAAACACTACATGGGCTACATAGATATTTACGGGACCCAAGTATACCGCATAACTGGTCCTCATCGCACAATGACTACAGACAGACGTTCATATACAAAGTCTCATATAGTTTCACATAATTCGATCCATGACACCCTAACAAACAACATGTGAACCCATCAATTCTCCTCACTGAGACCTGGCACAAACCCTTGGATTAACTTGAGCTTAGCCAAAGCACTCTTGCTGGTTTCACATACATCAATAAACCCTGCCTTGAAAAGTGTTTTTTACTGACTTTTCTGACCTCATCACTGTACCTCATCACTATCCGTTTTCCTCCTTGATGATTTTAACTTCCATATTGATAATACAAACTGCAAATCTACCAGATCTTGGAACTACTTCAATGTTTCGACTTCACTCAGCATGTAATTTACCCTACTCACAGTCACCACCATATACTGGACCTGGGCAGCACCAATGGACTCACTCCTCACCAACTTGCAAGCAACAATCTTCATATTTCAGATCACTTGGCAGACATCATGGACATTATTATCCCCTCTCCACCTCTAAAACTAAGACGCTCCATGACTGCAATCCTCTCCTCCCTCTCTGTCTAAAAGTCCACATGAACTGGTTACATATTACTACAACACACTTTCCTCCTGCATTTACCAACTTGTACCTGCCAGAACAAAAAATGTCAATTTCACCCACTGAGCTCCCTGGTACACTCCTGAACTGCACAAAATGAACCCCCCCCCCCAAAAAAAAGGCTGATTTGAAAGACTGTTCAAAAATCAGTTCATGTCCAACCATACAAGGACTATCTTAAACAGTACAAGTAAGCCCTTGCTGCTGCACATTGTTTTTATTACTCACAACTTACACATTCTGGTTCCAGCAACCCCAAGGCTCTCTTCTCCAACATAAACAAACTAGTACTACTACATCTAACGCATTCTCCACTGACAAATGCTCAGACTTTCTGACATTTTTCAAACAAAAAACAGAAAACCATTTACGTCAGCCTGGCCTCAACACCAGCACCCCACACCTCATTTCCCCTTCTTTCCCCAACTCCACTCACTTCTCAGCCCTGTCTCCCTCACAGAACTCACTGAAATCATCTCTTGTGACAAAACCACTACTTGCATCCTTGACCCCTGCCCATCCAACCTTATCAAAGACTGCCTTCCAGCTATCGCTCCATTCATTTTACATATCACTAACTCCTTCCTCAGGTCTGGCTCTGTCCCTTGTTGACTTAAACTCTCCGCTGTCACACCAATCCTCAGAAAACCTGTTCTCCTGGCATCATGGTGTTATGTCTGGTGAACCTTCGACTCATCAGAGGAGAAGTGGATCACCTGAGTATTAGGGGTTAGGGCTCTGGATTTGAGGTGTGAGTGAGAATGAAGGCCTGCAGGTATGCTCGCTAGGAGCTGAGTGTGTGAGGGAATAAATGGACGCAGAAGAGTTCAGTAGGAGCTGAGTGAGTGAGGGAGTGAATGAATACAGGTGAGCTCATTAGGAGCTGAGTGAGTGTGACCTGTGATTGGCTGAAAGTGTATTTAAATTCCGGTCGAACCAGAGAAGCAGTGCGTGGTCACCAAGCTCATTGGGAATCTGTTTTGTGAGCTGGAGGGAACGGAGAATAAGCACCGTATGAGGAGAAAACATATCAAGGTTATGTCCAGTCGTTCCGACTCAAGAAATCATATGGCCCCGTGGTTTGAACTGTGCTGTGTGAGTCTGGTGTGAGTGAGTTGGGAACTGTGTGTGGGAATCTTCTCCTATTCAGGAAAAGAATAGGACGGTGTGTTCCGTCTTTAAGCTCTTCCTCTCTCTCTCTCTTCTGTGTTCTAAGCAGGAGTAACGTGTGGCTGTGTGAAAAGCCTGTTTCTCTAATGGCGGTCCTGGATATGAACAGAGAACAGTAAGGACCTATCTGTGCGTTGTTAGACAGAGGCAGGACATTTAGGAAATCACAAGGACTGAGGATCATGAAGGAGTAGAGAGACTCCTCAAGAAAAGGCTCCTCAGGAATTGAAAGTGTTTTGTGTTGAACTTTAAGCTCTTTTCATTATCACTAAACTGTTCCTCTTATATCTGGTTGCGTGCTGCTGTGTCTATATCCCCTCAGCCCGACATGAAACATGGCAAACTTTCGGCCCATCTCCAAACTCCCATTTCTGTCTAAAATGCAGGAGCGTGCTGTCGCAAATCAAATAAATACCCACCTAAACTCTAGCAAACTGTTTGAAACCTTTCACTCAGGGTTTCACTCTCGTCACAGAACAGAAATTAGCCTTCTGAAAATCACCAATGACCTTCTCCTCTCCTCTGACACTGGACATCTCAGCATTCTCATTCTCCTTGACCTGCAGCCCTCAACAATATTAACCACAACATCCTCCTCTCCCACGTAGAATCTCTCAATATAACTGGCTCTGCTCTTTCATGGCTAGAATCTTATATTTTCAACAGGCAACAGTTCATCCATCTCAACAACTGCTCCTCCCCTCCAACTGCCTTGTCCCAGGACATCCCCCAAGGCTCAATACTGGGGTCTGTCCTCTTTATCATTTACATTGTTACTCTTGGAAACATCATTCTTCATTCCAACCTCTGAGTCACATTTGACAGCAACTTGTCCTTTACAACCCACATTATCAACATCACCAAATCTGCAAAAAAAAATCATAGCTCGTCTCTGAAACCTTAATTCATGTCTTCATCACATCCCGACTCAACTACTGCAATAGCATCCTTTACGGTTTACCCTCCAAATTGCTTAACATGTTACAATACATTTAGAATTCTGCAGCACGGCTTCTCACACACTCCCGACTGTGAGATCATATCACTCCTGTCCTCCAAAACTTCCACTAGCTTACCAATCGCATACAGTTCAAAAACCTCCTCCTCACATTTAAAGCTCTCCATAACCAGGCACTGTCCTACCTTTCGGAACTACTCCGCCATCACACTCCTTCTCATAACCTTTGCTTCATAGATGACCAACCTTCTACATCCACCTGTTATGACAAAGCATCGGACCTTTCCACTGGACCCATCAGACAATGTACAGACCTGGCAACTTTCAAGTTTCTTCTCAAAACACATCTCTTCAAATCTGGTTATAACCTGCAACCACTGTTATTTCACCCACATGCATGTGTTTATCTGGTCCATTTCATTTGTTCTTACTCTTAACTTGTTCTTAAATTTTCGTGTAAATGTTAAACTATTATCCATCCATCCGTTATCTACCCCTTATTCCTGCATTCAGGGTCGAGGGGGAGGGGGGTTGTGGGGGTGAGTGGGAGGGTGGAGCCTATCCCAGCTACAATGGGCGAAGGCGGGGTATACCCTGGACAGTCGCCAGTACTGTTAAAATATTATTGTAGCTTCAATTCTATGTTAAGCCTCTTTGAATCTTTAAAAGCAAGCTGTAACGATTCGGCCACTGGCCGGTAGGGGCCACAATTTTGTGTTCGTTTTTGGGACTTTTATTTTGATATTCATGTCTGTTTTATGTCACGTGTCGCGTATTCACCTGCTTTGTGTTTGTGAACTGATCATGTCTTGTATTTATGTTCTGTCTGTGTGTACAACAGACATCGGTCCACCGCCTCATTTATGTTTAGAGCCAGGTTTCTGTTCTGTTTCTGTTTTCACATCCTGTTAAATAAAGAGCCTGAGTTCATGGATGACTGCCTGCCTGTCTGTTTGCCCCGAGGTAAATCACGGAAGACGGGGGGACACAAGCACTCTATAAATAAAAGGTATCATTATTATTAGTAGAAAAGAGCAGTAGTGTCTTGGTTCCTTTCAGCATTTCGTCCTCATGCACTCATTGTGACCACATATTTGGAAAACTGCTTAATGACGTAAGTTGAATAAAAGCTATGCAAAAATAATGAAAAAAAAATTTTTACAACAGAAACACTTTCCATAAGCTGGCTTGGCTTGGTTACACCTTCAGGATGCAAGCAAACTGCCTTTCCTAGAAAGTACTCTATAAGCCTGAGACAAGAAAAACATCTTAAAGACCAGCTGATCTCCCTCAGGACATATGGGCTAGACCCTGGCTGTCTGTGATCTTTGACTAAACCAGTTAACACAGGTCATGTCACGGCGGCCTGCTGCTTGCTGAATAA
The DNA here is from genome assembly GCA_037974565.1 of Clupeocharax schoutedeni. Lineage (NCBI taxonomy): Eukaryota > Metazoa > Chordata > Actinopteri > Characiformes > Alestidae > Clupeocharax > Clupeocharax schoutedeni. Next base: position 6,247,889 of record JBBPDH010000104.1, read on the forward strand.
AAAAGTGGTGGAAAACATGTTGAAAAGAAGCACAGAGAAAAAGCAGGGATACATGGTGTATGTGCCTATTGTTTCCTGACTCCACAGCCAACAGATAAATATTAGCAGAATATATATATAATGTCACTATGCTGAAAGTAATTTTCACAATGCATGAGTGCATGTAGACTTTCTTTGATTTGTAAACAATTTTAAAACAAAGTGCACAAGCAAAATAAGCTGCAAAAAATGAGCACTATGAGCATTTTTTCAGCATTTGCAAAAAAATATCTAAGAAACAAAAACAAAAATCCTCCAAACCTGGGGAAATATGTAATAATTAACACATTTTTTGCAGTTACTGTACAAATTACACATGATATGATCCATGCAGTTTTTCTAAAACTACCTCAGAAAAGTGACATAATTTCAATTTACAAACAATAACATACTATCCTATTGTCCAGCCCTAGTACTGAAAGTTTTTAATACACAGGATGGTCTACCTTCGGAAGGTAAATAATATAGGGGGGCATAATATTGTACTGTTTATATGTTGTCAGTGTGCAGCCAAAAGCAAACTGAATATTCAATTATTTTCAGTGGAATAATAATGAAAACATTGCCACTGTTACTAGCAAGGTTAGCACTTGTAGGATTAAACAACGAAAATACATAGCCTGCAAAAAACATACTTTTGTTAATTGTGCCATGAGGTATGTTACAACGGTTTTTCACCAATATGTAAACGCAGCAATCCAATTAGGAATCAATTACCTTAAGCCATAAGCAGTTCAGGGGCCAATGGGTGTGATCACTGAGAGCTGCCCAGTGTGAAAACCTTCATGTAATCAATAGTCACTGTTCCAATAACAACTCCCCCCGACTCAATTGATATTGATAGTGTTTGATAGCGAGCCATCTGAGCAGCCAGTGCTAATAATATTGTATTGAACTCCCCAGAAGTCTGTGTATCTAACTGCTTTTCAGATCTGCCTCAAGAAGTGTTTGGAAGAATCTATGTGTTAGAACAAAGGCTCTACACTGCTTATGTATTCTAAGC
>JBBPDH010000104.1:6314352-6327398 GCA_037974565.1 Clupeocharax schoutedeni
TTGTATTCAATAAAATGGTAAAAACTGCTTCTTGTAATGTCTGTATATATGTGCGATTAAATGCAATTAATTAGATTAATTAATCGCCACACCATGTAATTAATTAGATCACAAATTTTAATTGCTTGACAGCACTATTAATTAGTAGTTTTCATGGGTTTCAATTGGCCATAAGTGGCCACGAAGAAGCTGAATGTATAGTAAAAATGAGGAGGGCCAGAGGGTTAAGTAAAACCTTCTTCCAGTCACATTCTCATACCACTGCAGACCTTTCTGAAGTTAAACTATGAAAAATGTAAATAACTATCATTAAAGCATACTGAGTTGTTTGTAATGGTCACAGAATTCCCACCTGTATTATTTCACCTTTTGGTACTTGCATTTTAGCTCCATTTAAAGCACATAACCAAGTCCCAGTGAGAGCTAGCCAGCCCACCACACAGCAGTTAGTTTACTCAGTGCTGCAACAAGGCAAACTGAGAGCAGACCACTTCCCCTCATACAAATTCAAGTTTCATGAGAAACTGAACAGACACTACAGATGTCAAAATGTATTTCAGTTTCATTGTGCTCATTCTATTTCTTGTGGTCAAAACTACATTTGTCAGTGTCTAGACATATTTTAATTCATATACATACTTTTGCATTTAAATTGGAAACTGCACACAACAAAGAATGGTATTGAATTCATTACGTTTTCAGATGGATATGTGTGGAACGATTTATCTTACCCATAGTTGGTTCCCTATCCGTACCTTTCCATAAAGCACAAATCTACACATATCTTTATGCTGGACAAGTTTTGAGCGCTCAGAATAAGAATATACACACTTTTCAGCTGTTAGATCATGTTTTTATATGTCAAAATAAATGCAACCATTAAATATTATAACTATTAGTAGTAGTCACTAAGAAACTAAATTAGTCCTACCTTAATTTACCCCTGAAAACACAACAAACCCCTTTGTTTGAATTGAGTGGCTGTTAATAAAATTAACCTTAATTTTACCTTACCTTGTGAAACCCCTTAATCTTGAATTTAAGACTTTAATTCAGGAGGTTCTATTATTTAAGAGGCAATTTTGAAAAAGTAAATTCAGTAGTTTTATCCCTTAATCTGTTTTAATCTGTGCACTTTTCCCTTAATTTTTCTTTATCTCCTGTGCACTCCTGTCAAAATTAAGGAAATTTAAGGGGTAAAATTATGGTGTTTGGTTTTGCAGTGAGTAGCAGTATTAGAAGTAGTAATAGTAGCACTATACTTTTATAATTATTAAAGGCGAAGAGCAGAATTAGGCAGAAACTGCTGCTTCTTTGACCAAATGGACAGATCACCACTGACTGTGCACTCTCCAGCATGGCTTTCCTATCTACTGCATTTCTAGAGGAAGCAGAAGTTGGAGTGAAGGACGATTAGGAAAGCACAGCTTAAAGGTTGATGACATGCTTCCCAACAGACCTTCAGGACAAGATTAGCAAGTACTTTATCCTTAAAGTAAAACTTTATCCCCCATTGGGTCCAGAACTGCTTGCCTCAGAACTAATGGTAAAGTATATTCAAGATTTTCTTGGTGCTATTTTAAAACATTAAATAAATTAATGAATTAAAAAATAAAAATGCAGACAAGTCACCCACCTCTCCATTCAAGAAGCAGTACAGGACGGCCACCACGAAGCCCTGTAAGCAGAGTAAAGACATCTAATTTACACTTGGATCAGGGAGGGCTGTTACAAGCTCATTCATTCAAGCCCGGCTCTCGAGGATCACACACACTAATTACACCGTGCTGGATGACTGGGGACTTCTGCCAGTTCTTTTATTCAGGGGACATGACTGTGACCCAGTGTAATTAGAATATGGGATGCTGTTCCTCCACAACTCCTAAAGCAGACAATAAGCCGATTTGACTGAAGAGACACATGGTCTCCCAGAATGCAACACTCGCACCGCTGCCCGCCAGTCTGGAAGCTCTGCCCAAACCAGACTTAATTATACCCCTGCTCTGAGTTAAAAACAGAAACAGAAGAGTGAAATTAGGAAACAAATGCAGCTGGAGCACAGCCAAGGTGTGCCAAGCTGAGATATTTACACTTCATGGCTTGTGAGTTAGGCTCAGGGCTGTGCAGGAATGAGATACATTGCTGACTGACAGCATGATATGTGTGTGTTTATGTGTGTCAATGTATATATGTGTGTGTGTGTATGTGAAATGTTACAGAAGAGTATATTAGAATATGCATCCTTGTAATTCTACATATAAATTAGTGCTGGGCCGTTAATGGCGTTAACTTGAGATTCTTATCGCGTGGTAAAAAAAAATATCGCCGTTAACAACGCCACGCCCCCACCCCGCTGCTTGGCTTTCTGGTCGCAGGGCGGATGCCTTAACCACTAGGCCATCCAACTGCCCCTATTTTCAGCTTGTTCACGGACGTATAAACCTGTCTCTGGGAGAGGGGGGTGGTTTGATTATAGGCGTTAACACGCGTTAAAGCAAAGATTCCATGTGATTAACGGCGTTAAATTTTTTTTATCGATGCCCACCTCTAATATAAATACACATATACAGTGGAGGAAATAATTATTTGACCCCTTGCTGATTTCGTAAGTTCGTCCAATGACAAAGAAATGAAAAGTCTCAGAACAGTATCATTTTAATGGTAGGTTTATTTTAACAGTGACAGATAGCACATCAAAAGGAAAATTGAAAAAATACCTTTAAATAAAAGAAAGAAACTGATTTGCATTTCATTGAGGGAAATAAGTATTTGAACTCAAACAAAAAAAGACTTAATACTTTGTGGCAAAACCCTTGTTTGCAAGTACAGAGGTCAAACGCTTCTTGTAATTGATGACCAAGACATTTCAGGAGGAATGTTGGTCCACTCCTCTTTGCAGATCATCTCTAAATCACTGAGGTTTCGAGGCTGTCTCTATGCAATTTTGAGCTTCAGCTCCCTCCATAGGTTTTCTATTGGATTAAGGTCCGGAGACTGACTAGGCCATTCCGTGACCTTAATGTGCTTCTTCTTGAGCCACTCCTTTGTTGCCTTTGCTGTATGTTTTGGGTCACTGTCGTGCTGGAACACCCATCCATGACCCATTTTCACTTTCCTGGCTGAGGGAAGGAGGTTGTCGCTCAGGATTTTACGATACATGGCTCCGTCCATTTTCCTGTTGATGCGGTGATGTTGTCCGGTGCCCTTAGCAGAAAAACGCCCCCAAATCAAAATGTTTCCACCTCCATGCTTGACGGTGGGGATGGTGTTTTGGGGGTCATAGGCAGCATTTTTCTTCCTCCCAACACGGCGAGTTGAGTTAATGCCAAAGAGCTCAATTTTGGTCTCATCTGACCACAACACCTTCTCCCAGTCACTCTCTGAATCATTCAGGTGTTCATTGGCAAACTTCAGAAGGGCTGCACATGTGCCTTCTTGAGCAGGGGGACTTTGTGAGCACTGCAGGATTTTAATCCATTGTGGTGTAATGTGTTTCCAATGGTTTTCTTGGTGACTGTGATACTTTGAGGTCATTAACTAACTCCTCCCGTATAGTTCTAGGATGATTTCTCACCTTTCTCAGAATCATTGACACCCCACGATGTAAGATCTTGTGTGGAGCCCCAGACCGAGGTCGATTGATGGTAATTTTGTGCTCCTTCCATTTTCAAACAATTGCACCAACAGTTGTCACCTTCTCTCCCAGCACCTTGCTAATGGTTTTGTAGCTCATTCCAGCCTTGTGCAGGTCTACAATTTTGTCTCTGACATCTTTGGACAGTTCTTTCCTATGTTGGAGAGTTTGGAGTCTGCTTGATTGATTGATTCTGTGGACAGATGTCTTTTATACAAATGACTAGTTCAGACAGGTGTCTTTAATGAGGGTGACTAACTGAGTAGGAGTGTCTAACCACTCTGTGGGTCCCAGAACTCTTAATGGGTGGTAGGGGTTCAAATACATATTTCACTCAATGAAATGCAAATCAGTTTCTATCTTTTATTTAAAGTTATCTTTTAAATGTTCCTTTAGATGTGCTATCTGTCACTGTTAAAATAAACCTACCATTAATGTTCTGAGACTTTTCATTTCTTTGTCATTGGACAAACTTAAAAAATCAGCATGGGGTCAAATAATTATTTCCTCCACTGTATAAAGATTACTAATAAATAATGTTCCGTTCTTTAATAGTTTCTCATTGTAGCAATATGAGTTCATATCAGTTCATACAGCGGAAGCCCTTAAAGGGAACTGGAACTTTCCCACTTTGCTGCTACTTTTGTTACCTTGTTGCTTATCCATGACATAAAGCCATTCTAAAGTTACATTTGAACAAAAGGGCTACAATCACGATTCTATTAAAGCAAAACGCAGTGCGCGAGCGACTGGGCCTCAGCCTGCAATAAGATAAGATAAAAGGCTTTATTAAGCCTTTTTATGAAACTTTAGGCCAAATTAGGAAAATGCTTTGACAGATTAACGACTGTATCAAAATCTATAATATTACTTACTTTCCACAATAAAGCATTATTAACTTATAACTCCGCAAGCCTTAACATTGGTTACTTACACTGACAATATGTATTAATAATAACTGCTATGTGATACTTTACAGGTATGATCTGTCCTATAGACAAACCTGCATTAAGAACATATTTTTATAAATAACTACATGGCAAATACTATATATACTATTATAAATACTACATGGTATTAAGTGCTACTACTTAAAGACTAGTTATATACCACTTCACAGATTTAAACTTCACTGCTATGGATTAGTGCTATCTGTAATTATTATTATTATTATTATTATTATTATTATTATTACTATATAGAACCACTCAAACACTTTCTTGGTGTATTGCTACAGTTATTTTAGTAAGAGCCGGGTCATCTTGAGGGCCTTATAAGTGTTGCTTAGTGATCCAGCTTAATGCTTCAGAAAACCAGAGAAACATCCCGTACCTGGAACGATCCCAGGATGAGATCGAACACCAGCCTCAGCTCCGTTTTTATGTGCTCTGGAATGAAGGCGAATATGATGAAGTTTATCCCGAAAAGCGGAATCAACAGCAGTGTTGATTTAGCCAGCCTCCTGTGGAGTGAAAGGCAAAAAAAAAGCAACCCAAAAAACAAAGGGCTTTAGGTGAGAAATTTCTTTCATCTGTAACCTGCAGGCATCATCAGTGCAGGGCTGCCTTCCCTAAGCTCTGCACTACCATCAGGTTTGGAGGGAGAATGTGTAATATTGTAATAACAACATCAGCGGTGATGGGATAAAATTGCAGGGGGCTTTAAGTAACCAGGCCCATGAGTGCTGCATCACAGAAAGCTACTTAAGGACAAAGGACATTAAATCATGTGGATAGCTGTGGCATGAGCCACTGACATTTACAGAGATGAGACCGTAGTGCAGAGAGCCTTCCCTCGTCACTGGGTGCCGAGAATGGACCAAAATGCCTTTTCCTTTTTGTGCCTTGCACAGCTTTTGATGCAAAGAAAGAGTCTTAGCTCATTAAATATTAATGCAAGTTCACTGTAGCTTCAGAGGTCAGCTACAGAAGATGTCAGGGTTGAATAAACACACAGAAAAAAGGTATTTGTCCTTTTCCACCAGGAATTGACACTGAAGAGCACCGAAAATGCAAGAAACCTTATTATCCTACTGGCCAAATTATACATGTGTGTACCTTCTGACCATAATATGCACCAGAGAACACTGTCCAAACCAGAACAGTCCTGAACTTGAATGCAAAACTTTTGCTGCTGGGGGCTCCTGGTCAAATTATGTTTTGATGAAGTGAAAATAAGTTCATATTATCTACAGAGGACCCATATCTACCCATTTTCATATATTTATATTTATATATGTATTCAATAAATAACTTTTTTAAATGTAAAGGAATATAAATAAAAAGAAACTGTTCAATAAAGTATGTATTTAAATGTGTTTGCATTACAAAAATTAGTTTTGCAGCATGAAATATATCCTTGACAGTGTCATAATTTTACCACTGAAGCACAGTGGAATTTTATTTTCATTTTTGTTTATTGCATTTTCTTGTGTGATTCGGTGTGTGTCATGTCGCTACATAGCAAGCTGCTGACATTATGTGATTAGTTTTGAACAGTGCAGCCGGACGAAAGTAATGTTTTTATTTCTGAAGGTTAAAACAAAAGTCAAACCAGGCACTCACGAATATTGGTTGGACTCGTTTCTCCCGATGTCGGGGCAGTTGATCTTCTGCCGCAGTATGCGAATGATGCAAATAAACAGGATGAAGTTCATCTGTCATCAGAGGACAAAACAGCGTTATCCGAGCGCTCCGCACCTCAGCGTCATCAGCATCTATGTATTACAGGTAGACCGGTAGACTAATGGACCACTCAGAGCATAAAGTGTACTCCTATTAGCTCAGCAAGGCCCAGACTGCCCTCTATTAGAGGAGGTACAGGTAGCACAGAGACCCTAAAACAATAGCAGACATGCACTCGTCGAGTATACGGGCTAATGGCTTCTCCATCAGCGACGTACATGTAACAGCTTTTTCCTTGCTGTTCTCAGTGAATAAGGGTATGAGTGGGAAGCATCCATTCCATCTTTTCATATCTCTCGAATTACATGCTTGCCTAAGAGTGAACATCACGGACATAAAATTTGCATAAACATTCAGACCCATTTTCCAACTCCAGCTATCCACACCTCTCCACCATTCTCCATCCTCGTCCAGGACCACGAGAACGCCTGAAGCTTTTAATTATGTGTACGATATACACAGACGAGTCCCTGCATTAGGTCCACCTACATTGTATCTACATTCATTGTCCCTCCACTGACCATGCAGGCACACTTTGCAGTTTACAGTAGTCCCCTTTACCCTGTTCATCAATGGACAGGACGCCCACAGGACCAACAGACAGGACATTTTTGGGGCAGTGGGACTTTCTCAGCATAGCAGTGACACTGACATGGTGGTGGAATGCTTGTGTGTGTGAAGTGTAAAGTGTGTGTGTGTGTGTGTGTGAAGTAGATCACACACAGCAATGCAGCAGGAGCTTCTTTCCATAATAACCTATTTTTGATGGACTAGGCTTACATCAAGAATTTCAGTGCACTATGTTTCAAAACTGTCTCAGTTCAATGGTGACCGTGCACATCTTGACTGAATGAATCTTAATAGTATCATATTTCTGTGGCTGTCAGGATGTGCAGCTCTGTCTCCATTTCTCTGCTAATCTGAAAATACAGCTTGCTCTCTTGTTCATATTGCTGTGGTGGCCAATTCCGCCAGCCAGACTATGTGAACAGAGCTATGGTCAATATTTTTGGTCAATAGCCATTGCTTGTCAGTTGGTTTAGCACGGCTTCTGAGTGCGGGATGATGTTTTGTGTCGTGCTCCTGTCAGTCCCGGCCCATTATGTGATGTGTTTGTTTTGAAACGGTTATGATTTTCCAATTAACTTTCAAGACAAACTTTCCAATAAAGTTGGTGTCTTGTAATGCAGCATGGCAAAAGACAAGCAGTTTTGTTTTTCTTCCAGCCTTTCTATAACACTTCTCTTTGCTCTGTTTCCACCCTTTTCTCTCACTACTCTCTATCTCTCACTGCCACCCTGCTGGAGGCTGAGTGTGAAAGTGTTCTTCACACTTTTGTCCTTATTGATATTTCATGTATGACCTGGTCCCATGAGAGCCAGCCACATCAGTCACAAACAAAGCTGCCTCAGTTCAGCACACAACTGTGCCGAACTATTCTGTAAAGAGGACAAAATTAGCCAAGAAATACACTGCAGCCTCGGAGCATGAACATGCACGTAATTCACAAATGTTAGAATCAGTAGGCAACAAGTTTTCCATAATATTGGCTATTTCTCCAAGCAAAAATATAAAATAGCTTTATTTTTACTGACTGTATTTCACAATGAAATGATACATCTTATGAGGTTTGATATGAATTTTGACTTATTTGATTGTATTATTGTAAAATATCTTGATTCCACAAAGGATACTCATAGTAATACAACAGTACACAATGTTCACAGCCAATCCACAATCACATACATCCATGGTAAAAAATAAGCATCACTTTTTTTCTGGTTATTGCTTTTGTAGTTTGTGTGTGTCTGTGTAAAGCGTGCAGGTCATTATTTTTTATACACTATTGACCAAACTTTATTCAAAATTCCAAAGAAAAGACTATTTGGAGAAAAGCAATACATATAAATAATGTATTGTGACGAGCGGTTGAGTCAGGGGACACAGGAGATGCCAAATCCATTTTTCTGTACCTTTATTTTTAATTCCCTTCTCCAGCACAGCTCTCAGACACACTTCCAACTCTGACTCAAGGTGCTTAGCACCGCCCTCCCCTTATATACCTCCCACACAATAACCCTGTTGCTCATCACCTACCCCCCCACACATCACGTACCCCACGAACCCCTAACACACACACACACACACACATACACCCCCCACGCACAGGGCATGTGGCTCCTCCACGTGGTCCTCCTGCTCACCACACAACCCCTCGCCAAGTCGTGAGCCGTCCCCGGCCACAACCAAACCCACCTGACAGTCTTGGAGGTGAGCAGGAGGCCTGCGCTGTCTTTGGGTCCTCCTTAGACCCCCTGACGGCCCCGGCGTGGCCACAGTGTCTGTAATCCCAGCGTACGGTTCCCCCCGACCACTTCCCCAGAGTCCATCACCCCACTGTCCGTTTCCACGCTGTCCTTCGGGTGGTAGGGCGCCAAACGGTCCCGATGGACCACCATCGTTTTTCTACGGCCCCCCAACCGCACCCGGTACACCACCTCCCCCACTCAGCCCAATCCGGACCCCGCCAGTGAGAGTCTAGTTTCAGACTCCGCCCCTTTTTCCGGGTGGGGCAGTAAACCCAAACGCGCTCTCCTTCTTGAAAGTCCTGGCCCCGGCTGCGCAAGTCGTATGCGCGCTTCTGTTTAGAGGTATTCTCGCGCCAAGGCGTGGACCACCCGGAGCCGCTCCTGCAACCGTCCAACGAGTTCTGGTTCTGGGGGGGGCAAATGCCAGCTCCACCGGGGTCCGGAGCTCTCTTCCCAGCATCAGGGCGGCTGGGGTGCACTGGGTGCTGTCCTGCATGGCGGTCCTGTATGCCCACAGAACCAGAGGGAGGTGGCGGTCCCAGTCGCGCTGGTAATCGGCGACCAGGATCGCCAGCTGGGTGGCCAAGGTGTGGTTAAACCGCTCGACTAACCCCTCGCTTTGTGGATGTAGTGGGGTCGTCCGGGTTTTATGGACCCCAACCTCGCGCACACCTCGGCCACCAGCTGGGCCTCAAAGTTCCGACCCTGGTCGCTGTAGAGTTCCTCCGGTGCCCCGAACCTGCAAAAGAACTCCTCCACCATCTTTGCCATGACCATTTCCGCGCTCTGGTCAGCAATCGCGTACGCCTCGGGCCACTTCTTAAAATAGTCCATGGCCACAAGGACGTACCGATTGCCGGCCTCTGAGCGAGGAAACGGTCCTAGTACTTCCACCCCTACTCTTTCCATCGGTGCCCCCACCACGTAGGCCTGCATAGGTGCTCGAGACTGCCTCCCGGGCCCCTTTTTCGCGGTGCACGCATCGCAGCAGTGAACATAGACCTCCACATCTCACTGACACCCTGGCCAGTAGAATTTCATGCGCAGCCGTGGTAAGGTTTTCGTGACGCCGAAAAGACCCGCCCCTGTGGCGCCGTGGACTGCCCGCAGGACCTCCTACCACAGATCACGGGGCACCAGCAGCTGCCACCATACTCGCCGGCCGTCCGGATGTTGCCACCGCCTGTAGCAGAGCCCCCGCTTTAACGCTGGCTCTCACACTGCGAGCGATACGCCTTCAGCTCCGTTTCGGCAGCTGGGATTTCCTCCCATGCAGGTTGACGCCCCTCTGCGAGCCAATCCCTCACTCGCCCCAGGACAGGGTCATTTTCTTGTGCGTGTCTTAGACTGTCCTCATCTATCCCTTGATCCAGCTGGGCCGCTTCTACCCCCCGCGATTCGTCGTTCCGCGAACGGTCTTCAGCTCGCGTGCAGTGTCGGCACGCTTCTGTTTCGCACGGCCGGCGCAACAGCGCATCCGCATTACAGTGCTGCCACCCCGGCCGGTTTTGCGCGTCGAAGTGGTAATCTTCTAATGCTTCAATCCAGCGCGCGAGCTGACCTTCTGGGTTTTTGAAGCTAAGCAGCTACGTTAGGGACGCGTGATCGGTTCGGGGCACGAAGGGTCGCCCGCCTACGTATGGCCTGAAATGCCGCAGACTCTTCACCACCGCGAGTAGCTCTTTCTGCGTCACGCAATAGTTGCGCTCCGGCTTACTCAGAGCGCAACTGTAATAAGTGACCACGCGTTCGCCATCCTCCGTGACCTGGGATAACACAGGTATAACTCGTCGCAATCCCCTGTCAAAGTAAACGTTCTCCCTTTTTCCGTCAGCCAATGCAGAGGTCTCGCGACCGCCGCGAACCCCCGTACGAACCGGCGGTAGTACAAGGGGAGCCCTAAAAAAACTCTTAACCTCTTTTACGCTACGTGGTGTGGGCCAGTCGCGCACCACCGCTACCTTCCCCGGGTCTGTAGCTATCCTCTCACGGCTAATTATGTGCGCCACGAACGCCACTTTCTGCCGTAAAAACGTGCACTTCTTGGGGTTGAGTTTCAGCCCTGCCACTCAAATCGCACCCAGCACTTCTCGGAGGTTTTCCACAACCTCCCTGAACGTTTTAGCGTGGACCAAGAGGTCATCGAGGTAAACGACGCATTTACTGTGCGGTATCTGTGCCAACACACGCTCCATTAACCGCTCGAAGGTCGCCGGACTGTTACATAGCCCAAATGGCATCACTTTAAACTGCCATAAACCATGCCCAATAGTAACGCGGTTTTAGGCTTGGCTTCAGCAGCTAGTTCGACCTGCCAATACACGCTCCGGAGATCTAGTAATGTGAACCACTTTGACCCCCCCACTGCATCTAACGTTTCGTCTATCCGCGGCAAAGGGTAAGAGTCCTTAGTTGTTACCTGGTTCAGGCGCCGGTAATCCACACAGAACCTCCAGCTGCTGTCTTTCTTCCTCACCAGCACGGCTGGGGACGCCCACGGGCTGTCTGATGGCTCGATCACCCTGGCCGCCTCCATCTCACGGACTTTTCCCTCAGCGGCCTGTTGCTTGTCCTGCGAGAGCCTGTAGGGTCGCAGTTGGATTGGCGTGGCACCGCCCATCTCGATACGGTGCTGTACGAGCCCCGTCCTGGTGCACTCCTCGTCTCTCGCCGTGAACAGGTCCTCGTGCTCCTCCAGAAGTTGCGCCAAGTCCTCCTGCTGCACCGCGTCCAGCCCCTGGCTGTCTCTCTCCCTCAGCTCTTTGACCGCCTGCCGTGTTTCGTTGGACAGGCCCGCCGCTCGTTGCCCTGCTCTCACCTCGGCTCCCCTCTCGCTGCCTTCTTGCTCTGATGTGCCACCTTTACCTGCAGCCACGTATAGTTGGCCACTCCAGCGTCCACCGTGGCCCCCAGCTTCACCAATGCGTCCATGCCCAGAATGCACTCCTCCACCAAGTCCGCCAGCCATACCTCATGCTCCACTTCGACCCCTTGGATGGCGAGTGTCAGCAGCTGCCTCTCTTTCATCACGGCTTTGTCGCCGATCACCGTCGAGAGCCACACGGTCGTGGTTTCCCAAACAGGCGGGCTCGGGCGCTGTGTTTTCGGTAGGACCCCCGGCCGGACGATAGTGATAGTGGAGCCAGTGTCAACCAACGCTCTGCAGCTGAATCCTTTGACTGTAATGTTGATCCGGAGACCCTTCAGGTTCCCGAGCTGTCCCATGCGTGGTGTGGTTTTCTTTAGAGGGACCTTGGCATAACTAGACGGTGCAGCCCTCCTTGATCCGCCCGCTTAGCGTTTCCCGGCGACTTCTTGGTCTTTTCTTTCGCCGGTGTCTCATTGCAGTAGCGGGAGATGTGCCCCACTTGACCGCAGCGGAAACACCGTCTTGTCTCTGGGAGTCTCTCGCTGATGCGGCGGTGTTCTGAGGTTGGCTCTGGGGCTTCCTCCGGCTCGGCTCCGCCCGCTGCGACTCTCCGAGGGGTGGATGCGCTCGGCTGGCTGCTCAGGATGATTTCTGCACGCTCCGTCTCCTCGAGGGCTTGCAGCAGGGTGGTGGGAGAATGAAGGCGCACATGCTGCTGTAAACTGCTGGGCACGAGCGCTTGGAGGAAGGCGTGCAGCGCCAGTTTCTCTTGGGCTTCTGCTGGGAAGCTTGGGTAGGCTCGGCGTGCGTAGCTACAGAGGTCTCCTGCAAGCGCCCCCCATGTTTCGCCAGCTTGATGCCATCTCTCACCGAGCTGAACTCGGGCTTTCTCCTCTCTGGCTGGCTTGCCGAAGCACTGTTTGAGAGCCGCCACCAGCTGCTTGAGGTCCCCACATTCTTCCAGGGGCTTGTCAACTAGCACGTTGAGCGCTTCACCCTCCAGAGCCATCGGCAGGTGCACGGCTGCCTGCGATGGTCGCCAGCTGTTGTGTGTGCCAGCTGAACCTGTGCCAGGTACGGTTCCAGTGGCTCCTTTCCGCTGAACTTGGGTTGCTTGACCATCCTTGGTGAGCTTTCCACTCCCCTGTGCTCTGCTTGTCCACGCTCGGAGCTGGGGGTGAGGCTCGCTCCCCCACCTCCCCTCTCAGGCGTGTCGACAACCACCTCCGCGAGCTCTAGTTCCCTCCTGATGTCCGCCTGCTCTCAAAACGCTGTCATCCCACTTCTGACACCACTGTGACTAGCGGTTGAGTCAGGGGACACAGGAGACGCCAAATCCATTTTTCTGTAGCTTTATTTTTAACCCTTTTGTGCAGAAGCGCCCTCTAGTGGGCCCACGGGCGGTCCCGTTTTGAAATGTAAACTTTGCTAGTTAACTAATCCTCCAATTATCAACATAGAGCCAAAACAACTGACTAGTCATTTTTACTAACATGTCAACTATGTGCATGTGTAATTTGGGTAACTCTAATGCAGTAGTTACCAAGAAC
>JBBPDH010000104.1:6367505-6378572 GCA_037974565.1 Clupeocharax schoutedeni
ATCGAAAATCGCATCGCAATCGCAATATTTATCAGAAAAACCGCAATTAGGTTATTTCTCAAAATCGTGCAGCCCTACCGTCAAGTAACAGAATTCAAATGCGATTCTACTACTTACTAACTGTCTGTTATCTTAGATGTGGCTTCCTGTCTTTACGCTTGATATGCTAACATCAAAGCTTAAAAACCTTTTCAACATATCAGCCTTTTCAAAGGGATAAGACTTAAGAGATCTGCTGGACACAGCAAAGCAAGAACAAAGGCATGACGTGAATAGTTAGTGCAATGAAGAGAAAGAATGTGGCTGCTGTAGGTAAAGCAAGTCTTGACATATACTTCAGTAGGTCTTAGTGAGTGGAAAATATGCAGAGCCACACTGCTGAGCGCAGTACACACAGACTTTTCTTCACCAACCCCACCACGATTTTAATAGACTGGATCACAAATCTTTAAACTTTCTTTAAAGGCTTGTTGTAACAGCTTTATAATAAATAAGTCTGAACCTGTTTTTCAATTACCCCACCCCCCCCTAATCCTGGAAACGCACATTTTTCTCACTGTTAAATGAACAGGTTATAAAAAAGGTTCATGTAGAAATGTCAAATATAATGTTAGCTCTCCAATCTGTAAATTCTATAAATGCAATCCATGTTCCAAAAATGTCAGTTTGATGTTTTTGTGATGTCTCAAAAGTCATTTACTTATATCTGCACTTCATTTCTGCTGTCCTTGTGTTACTTCTTAAGACAGGTATGCCCAGTTCTGGACCTGGAGATCAACCACCTGGTGGAGTTTTGATCCAATACACTTGGCTGTATCATCCCTGAAGGCTTTCATCTCCTGGATAAGGTATGTTAGAGTTGGACCTAGACTAACGGGATGATTGTCATCTCCATGAACAGGATTAGGCACCACAGTTCAGTGCTGCAATCTTCAGACTGAATGATAAATCGTTTTATACTGAATCAGTTTGTGTTGGTCATCAGTCTTTCATCAGTGGTACAGGACACAATACACAGTTTTGGATGGTGGACTATTCTCGGCCCAGCAGCAACACTGCTGTGAGTGAATCATGCTAGGCAGCATACACACACACACACACACACACACACACACACAAACAAACAACAGTATTAGTATGAAATATCACAGTTGACCCCCGCCCCCCAAAGTAATTCAGCACTAGGTACAATAAAAGGGACATAATCAAAAAAGCAGTCACTTACATTATCAGTCTCAGATGCACAGTAACCACTAGACTGTTTAATATGACTGTGAAAATGAATTATAAATGTTTTTCATTCATAAAACCCAGTATTATATAAAGATATAATATAATATTCCTTTAATGGACTACTCTATTCTGTGTATACCACTTCATTAATAAATTAAACGGAATAAATATTTGAGTGTGGCCTATAGTAGCAGTGTGAAAACAAGGGCCTTCACAGAAAATGGAAAGAAATCACAGTGATTTGTGAAACTCAGTATTACAGAAAACATTATTTTTGGCCGTAGTCCATTGCTGCAGCATTGCTCTTATTGTTTTTCTTTCCTAGTGTCGGATTCATAATGTAATGCTGAAGATGTATACAGCATGTTTACTGTCGGGATATTAGTTAGGCATGTGGATCGTGGAAAACTCTGTCGTGGAAACTGATCCTGGCCAGAGACCTGACAGCCTGCTGTCTCTTCCATAACTATTTTATCATAACCATTTGTTTTCATTAGGGGTGGAGGAGACCAGTGGGATGGATGGCTAGGTACTGTGTGTAGAATTTAGTGTTACAAAACAAGAAGCTAGCATTACATACAGAAACCCTCTACAATCACCTGCTATATATTTGCTAGACATTTATTTCTTTTTATTTCAATAAAAAATACAAAACTGTACTGCTAGCCATTCATGAAAAAAAAATTAATAACCCTAGGTAAAAATGGGAGTCTTTTTTTCTGCACTGAACAATGAAGCATTACATTTGCTTAAATATATGTGCATGAATGCAATGTAAATTGGATATATTGTGATTAATGTAATTGCCAAAAGTAAGTACTCAAAGACCAATGTAATGTTCATCTAAATTATTTATGTTGAACTGATATAGACATTTGAATCAAACACATTCAGAGCATTAGTTTTCTGTGTCTCTGTTGTCTGCCATTATTGCTTTCAGCTGGTGGCAGACTTGATAGTACAGCCAGATAGTACAGGAGTTTTAGAACTGGCTTTTGGGTATTCAGCCCTTGCGTTAGCAAAGCTCAAAAGTTCAACATAAAAAGCAGTTAACTGCTATTAACTGCTTTTAAAAATGTGGTTTCAGCTATCAATCACAATGTTTTGTTATTTAGAGATTTGCAGATAATACTGCCAGTCTATTGTCAGGCCACTACCCGTTACTATTTACATACAAAGGTTCAAATAATTTGCATATTTATATTGTCAGTTACCAAACAACATCATATAAAAAGCTAATCAGTGAGTCTTATTATTGATAATACTAATTAAATGTTTTTCACCCTCCTATAGGAATGTTTACCCTCACAGAAGTTGCTTCTTTGAACGACATCCAGCCAACCTACCGAATTCTGAAACCATGGTGGGATGTATTCATGGATTATTTGGGTGTTGTCATGCTCATGGTGGCAATATTTGCCGGAACAATGCAATTAACCAAAGACCAGGTAGTTTGCTTGCCTGTTCTGGATTCATGGCAGGACACATTTGCAACACCAGAAGCAGCTTCTGCCACAGGAGGAAAAGTGACGTTAACAACTGCACCTACAAGCACAGACCAATCTGAAACAGTCGTTCCTTTTTCAGCCTCCATCAGACAGCCTCAGCCAACTGGTGTGAAAACAAATCTGGACTTTCAGCAGTATGTCTTTGTCAACCAGATGTGCTACCATGTTGCTCTACCCTGGTATTCAAAGTATTTTCCATATCTTGCTCTTATTCACACTATTGTGCTCATGGTCAGTAGCAACTTTTGGTTCAAGTATCCAAAGACGAGTTCCAAAATTGAGCATTTTGTTTCGATTTTGGGGAAGTGTTTCGAGTCCCCTTGGACCACTAAAGCACTGTCTGAGACGGCTTGCGAAGACTCTGAGGAGAATAAGCAAAGACTGACCGGAGCTCCGTCATTACCAAAGCATTTCTCCACCAGCAGTGAAGAGGGAAGTCCAAACCAGTCCACACCAATGCTGGCAAAATCCAGTGTGAAGTTCTCTACAGAGAAGCCTGTAATAGAGGTCCCGTGCATAACGATACTGGATAAGAAAGATGGTGAGCAGGCCAAGGCCCTTTTTGAGAAAGTCAGAAAGTTCCGGGCACATGTGGAGGACAGTGACCTGATCTATAAACTCTATGTTGCACAAACAGTTATTAAGACATTCAAGTTCATTTTGATTCTGTGCTACACCTCAACGTTTGTTGCCTCGATTAGATTCGACCATGATTGTGAACCCAATATTAAGCATTTAACTGGCTACACTAAATTCAGTTGCACCCACAACATGGCTTACATGTTGAAAAAGCTGCTTATTAGCTACATTGCTATAATTTGTGTTTATGGCTTGGTCTGTATTCACACGCTTTTCTGGCTATTCAGGCGGCCCCTCAAGGAGTACTCATTTGAGAAAGTTAGAGAGGAGAGCAGCTTTAGTGACATTCCAGATGTAAAGAACGACTTCGCTTTCCTCTTGCACATGGTAGATCAATATGACCAGTTGTACTCTAAACGTTTCGGTGTCTTTCTCTCGGAGGTCAGTGAGAACAAGCTACGAGAAATTAGCCTGAACCACGAGTGGACATTTGAGAAACTACGGCAGCATGTGACTCGGAATTCACAGGACAAGCTAGAGCTCCATCTGTTTATGCTCTCAGGTGTTCCTGATGCAGTGTTCGAGCTCACTGACCTGGAGATATTGAAGCTTGAGCTAATCCCTGAAGCGCGTATAACGGCAAAAATCTCCCAGATGATCAACCTCCAGGAGCTGCATTTTTATCACTGCCCTGCAAAAGTTGAGCAGACTGCGTTCAGTTTTCTCCGAGACCACCTACGGTGCCTTCATGTCAAGTTTACGGATGTTGGAGAGATCCCCACTTGGGTTTACTTGCTAAAGAACCTGCGGGAGCTCTACTTGGTGGGAAACCTGAACTCAGAAAATAACAAAATGATCGGCTTGGAGTCCCTCAGGGATCTGAGGCATCTGAAAGTTCTTCATCTGAAGAGCAACCTTACCAAGATCCCAACAAATATAACAGACTTGGCCCCGCATCTGGTTAAACTTGTGGTACACAATGATGGTACTAAACTCTTGGTTTTGAATAGCTTGAAAAAGATGATGAACATTTCTGACCTTGAGCTGCACAATTGTGAACTGGAAAGGATACCGCATGCCATTTTTAGCTTAACCAATCTACAGGAGTTGGACCTGAAATCCAACAACATTCGCACTATTGAGGAAGTCATCAGCTTTCAACACCTCAAAAGGCTAACCTGCCTCAAACTGTGGCACAATAAGATAATCACCATTCCACAGTCAATAAGCCATGTAAAGAATCTAGAGTCCCTATATCTTTCACACAACAAACTAGAGTCCTTGCCTGTCCCTTTGTTTAATCTGCTTAAGCTAAGATATTTGGACTTAAGCCACAACTCCATAGTGGTGATCCCACTGGAGATAGGATTCCTGCAGAACCTCCAGCATTTTGCCATCACAGGAAACAAAGTGGAGGTGGTGCCCAAGCAACTGTTCAAATGCACTAAGCTGCGTAACCTTTGTCTTGGGCACAACTGTATCTCAGCCTTGCCGGAGAAAATTGGCCAGTTGCTGCAGCTGACACATCTGGAATTGAAGGGAAACTGTCTGGACCGCCTTCCAGCCCAGCTCGGCCAGTGCCGACTCCTGCGTCGAAACTGTCTCATTGTAGAAGACCACCTGTTTGACTCGCTGCCCATAGAGGTCAAAGAGAGCATTAACCAGGAAACCAATGCTACTTTTCCTAACGGAATGTAAGAGAAGATTATAGAACGGTGTAACCAGACCTTCACTTCACCCTAGCCCCTTTTCCGCCCCAAGGTTTTGTTATTTATGTGGAATGGGACTAAGCAGAGCGGGCACAATGCTTTCCGTACAGCTGGTATGATTTTAATGAGTTTGCCAGCTGGTGAGAGCAGTTTGGTCCAGTACCCAAATGCAAGTAAGCTTTAATCCTTTAGAACTAACAAGCATTTTAACAGAGGGTTGATTCTGCTGCCTCTTAAAATGGCCAAACCAGACGTCCAGTAAACATATTTGATTGACTATGCTTGATTTGACACGAAAGGTTCTTTAAAGACTCTTTAAAGAACACACACTATGACAGATACCAGGGAAGCACTGTTTGCAATATTTTTCATATACAGTTGTATTTCTTTTATATTATCTGTTCGTTTTAGCTGTATTTCAGTATAGAGGTACTTCCCAATACGATGTTATCATTTTCATGTTCTCTTGTATCCCAGAAACATTTTGCTGTGCAGACTGGCTAATTCCTCTGGAGTCTGTCTTTTTTTTTTTGTATTCACATTTTGTATTTTAGCTAGCTGGTGTCCGCACAGTACAACCCACATTGTGGTGCAGTGACCGATTGTATTGATTCATGAAACACAAATCAGGGAATAATGTTTGGCTTGTTACCTGATTTGTCAGTTATTTATGTACACCACCACGTAATAAGATCTTTGCTGCTTTCAAAAACTTATTGTTCTTATAGACTTCTACTGCCATAACATTCTATCCTGCAGATGTTTGGGGTGTAACAATACAACTTTCCAGCTTCATTTTGAACAAAATCTTATCGAAGAAAAAAGCACAACGAGATAGTCCAGGACACGCAAATGCTGGCCTGGCTTGTCAATTGGTGAGACTAATTTGCAAACTTTGGTGTTCAGACAATGCTGTGGCATTAAATATCAAAATTAACATAAAAACTCATGTTCTGTGATGTATTCTCACATCTCCATGTTGCACATTATCCGATTATTTTGGTATAAGATTGTGATAAGATTTCTCCAGTGTATTGTTACACCCTTAATATATATATTTATGAAATTTGCACCAAGTTACTAGCGATAAACAGTGCACCGATTCCTTTAAGTGGAAATGCAAAAAAAAGTGCTTTATGAAGTTAGCAGCAGTTTGATGGCATTTCAAATGTATGAGGACCTATGCAGTCCAAAAATCCAGTGGAATAGAAATTGATTATGAGACTGGAATTTTTGTCGTCCCTTTAATATCTACTGAAACAGTTAATGTGAACATACTTGAGCAGTGGTTCCAGTCCTGGATACCCCATTTGCTCAGCACAGTGTTTTCTATCCTTGTACCTACAAAAGTCAGAGGAGTTTTGTCTGGAGCATAGAAAACACTAAAATGTGCAAAGGAGGAAGGCCTAATGGACAAAGGCTGGAAAACACTGTGCTAGAGGCTTATCATTTCCAGAGCTCCACCACTGCTGAATAATTTATTTTTGCATTTCCCATTCATTTTTTGGTTACTCAGCTCTCTCACTCTGCTTCTCTGTAAGTCTTGTTCTCTCAATTCTTTCAGCTACTTTAGTAAATCCGCAAATTCTCATTCAAGCTAGTAGCACCTAACTTTGTGATACATGTGAGACTCATCAAAAAGCCACTTCAGAAATGAAAAGCTTCAATAACTGTGACAGTTTCTGTAGTTATAGTTACTCTGAGAACCACAATGAGCCATTTTGTGTGTATTCTAAATGGGCTGTCAATTTATTTCTTTAATCTGTTTACGCTTTTAGCTATGGCCTTCTGCAAGAATTTACTATGAACTGTAAAATATAGGCCAACAGTAGTCAATTTAAATGAGAATTTTTTGCACGTTTGTGTTTTTTAGATTTGGTTTGGACAGCACCATGTTGGAAGAGGATCATAACAAGGTTTTCCTCAAATCCCCCAGAATTAAGGCAGATTTTACAGCATTTGTAAAAACCTACCCCACACAAACCAAAGTCTCTGTAGTTCTACCTGACCAACAGTTGGCCGACTCATTAGCATTTTAAACATCATGGCTGTAAAAATTCCCGTTGTGTCTAGTCTAGTCCCTTATGAAAATTCACTATGGTTTCCTATGGTTTTTATGCAGTAACCATAGTTTTACTATGGTATCCCATGGTACTTTGATACTACCCATAGTTTTACTATGGTTTATCCACACCATTTCCTGGTAGCTGTGGTTCTACCATAGTTTACATATACATATACCACTTCATAGTTACCCCAAAAAACTATGAAAACCATGGTTATTTGATCATAGTAAACGATGGTTAATTTTTGTAAGGGGTGTTTTATTGGCTTTATGAAAAAAAACCTGTCTCTGCAGTCATGCTGCACACATGTGAAAGTGGGCTTTCAAACAAATGCTATTTTACTTAAAATGATAAATGTGAGACAAGTATCCACAGTTCCATGATCGTTCAAGTTCCTACTTGCCACTTACCTTTCAACTACTAATGGTGACTTCCGTAACCCATTATATTGCACAGATTCAATGTCTGACTTCTACCAGAAAACAAAAGCTTAAAAAGCAAACTGCCGGTTACTATGGTGGTGTTTACATCTGTCAGGGTTCTTTGATGATATCGTTCACATTCTGTTCCCAGGACTGAGCACAGCCAATATGCCAGGGGTTCCTAATCCCAATCCTAAAGACCCGCATTGTGCACATTGATGTTTTCCTGGGCTAGCACACTCTGTTCTTAAAAAGCTGCTCTTGTGCTGAGTCACGTGTTCGTAAGAATATGTAGAACAGGGGGTCCACGGTCCCCCTTCTGATCAAAGACTAGCAGGGAAATGACTGTAAGAGTGCATGCAGATTATATTGTCCCAGATTATATTTCAGTTTTCTAGCTTTCTCTGAATCATTTTTTTTTTTTACCAAGTCTAACTTTAGCTAATCAAAATTAGGATCAGTTTGATTAACATTTGAAATCATGTTGACAGCCCATTTTTAATGTAACAGACAATTCTTCTGATTTAGAATCAGAAGCGTTAATGTAAACATACCTTCAATGGAGACATTAAACAGAACTCTTGGTTACAAATAGTTTCTGTTGCATTTTGACGGATTGGATCTTCTAGACAAAAACTTAATGGCAGAATCATATTTTTTACAACCCCTATCCACTTGCTAGACTCCACTGTAACGGTTCTTTCCAGACTAGTGTTGAATGACACTGAAGAAATTTAAATATATTTTCTGAATAGTCATCATAGGAACATATTATTTGAGTTTATTTAACTTGACATTAGTAAAGTTAAAAACCTCATGCTTCTTTTGATTGTTTTGTTCTGCACTGCTCTTTGTAAAATTACACCAAATGATTTTAAACATTTCTATTAAAGTTAACCAGACAAAATCAGATTTCTAGAAAGGATTTTGTTGATTATTTTTATGGGTTTTAAACTTTGTCAAACTGATAAGACATTCAGCTAATGACACACATGAGAGTTATGTTTCAGGGCATGGATACCCTGAGTAAAGTAACCAAATAATAAAAAAAATAAAACCTAAAACTGCACCTTACTAATCAAACATATTACTAAAACTCAAAAGCAGTATCACAGGACGTCAGTATCAGAGTACACTGGTAGATATGGTATTTTGGCCGGCACTGCTCTAGATGAACATCTCCTTTTTGAAAACTCTAAATTGATGGTTAACTATTTGAAAATCAAATGTACTCTTGTTTGCATGCAGTCAATCATTCAGCTCCTCTCTATGCACTATAAAGACCAGTTTGGTGTCAAATGTCATCGTTGTGCGCCTCACTTCGATTTTCTCCACTGGAAATTAAAACATTGAGTTTATTACGTCTTAAATCAATGGGGATCAGTGAGCAGGAACTGTCTAAAGTAATTGAAAAATACTTGGCAAATGCTATACTGGTCAAAATTATGCAAATTCCAATTAAAAAGATATTTTCTTAAATACATTGAGAAGCCAATATCCAACCAGATTTTTTTTTGAATCGTTGAAACTGTCCCTGTAGTTCCACTGTTTCTGGTCGAATAAAACTGCACAATCTTGTTCAAAATGATGTCTTGTGTTATTTATTTACCATGTAAAGTGGCCAAATATGGAGAAGCTCACAAAAAAAACTCCCTGTATTTATATATTTATAATATATTGTATATTATATTTTATATACTGTATTTATATATGGTGGTAGGGTGGGTTGGGGTGGTGGTTCGGGGGGGATTTAATTATTGGCGTTAACACGAAGATTCCATGCGATTAACGGCGTTAAAAAAAATTAATCGATGCCCACCTCTGTGGGGCAGCTGGTGACTTAGTGTTTAGGGAGTTGCCCCTGCAATTGGAAGTATGTGGGTTTGAGTCCTAGATCTGCTAGTGGCACTACTGAGGTACACTGCTCCCTGGGTGCTGCATCACTGGTTGTGAGTGTTAATGGGTTAATGACTATATGAGTTTACTTTGTAATTAACTATCATTACATCAGATTATGGAGCTTGTGAGCTTGTGACCATACAAAAATCAAAAGTCATGACCTACAAGACTATTGAAAAAGACATGGTTTTTGAAACGTGGGCAGACTGAGCAGTTAATAAAGATTAGAGAAACAGTTACGTTTGAAAAGCAAGTGGCCTCTATTAGAGGAACACATCGAGTGTGATCGCAGCACAGGACAGCTGCTGCCATAGCAACACTGAAACCATGGAAGACCCAACACTTTCCATCTTCCAAAATGAGCTGCTGATCACAGGGTTTAATATTTTAGATCAACTGACTCTCAAGGTCACTCTGTAAGTGTTATCCAGTCAGGTCCAGTCCACAACCAAATTCAAAATACTAAGAACAACCAGAAATGTGACATTTTCAGAATCTTTGGCTTTTGTTATAGTCTGACATTGTCTGAACAAAGCCTTATATCTCCTTTATTTATTTATTTGTTTGTTTATTTAACTGATTCATTTTCACCATTTAAATACACAAGCTGAATTCAACATTGCATGAAAGTCATGATGAATGGACCATTGGAAATGGTCCAAAAGTACAATGAATAAAAGGATGTAACTCAAGAGAAGTTAAGGGCAGATTTTTCTCCTTTAAATGGTCTATTTTAGAGATCCAACAGCGACGAAATGTGTGTTCCGTTTCCCTTTTGGCTCTCTGTTTCTATTTTAAGCTATTTGGTTTTGTTTCCTCAAATAATTACAACAATCATTGCAAGCCTGGAGGGAATGACCTGCTACATTTATACCTTTCTGACAAAAGTCCTTGAAGAAAGAGTTTCACAGATATTTAATGCATGGGTGTGTGTTTACAGTGAACTATAAAAAATAACCTATGAAGTATTCCATCATATAGAGACTAAATATCTGACATACAGTATATCATAAAGTAAATGCCTAATATCTATCCCAGAATTTACCATATTTATACCAATTTACCATATATATACCATGAATAGACTGACATCACAAAATAAATGACCACTTATATTATTGGAGAAATTCCCTTCAGAAAACACTACAGCAATTTACTGATCAAAGAGCATGTACACTATATGGACAAGAGTCTTGGGACCCCTAACCATTACACCAACAAGTAATTTGACAATGCATTCAAATACTTTAATATGGAGTTGGTCCCCATTTTGCAGGTATAACTCTTCTTTAAAGGCTTTCCACCTGATTCTGTGTTTCTATAGGAATTTGTGTCCATTCATTCTGTAGAGAATTTCTTAGGACAGACACTGATGTTGAATGAGTAGACTTGTAGTCAAGACCGCCTGGACCAAGACCGAGACACTACCAAGACCAGAGGGTATCGAGACCAACACAAGACCAAGACTAAGACCAAGACAGACCGAGTCAAGACCAAGACAAAGTCGAGACGAGACCGAGACCGAAAAAACTCCCTTAACTTCTGTGTTCTGTTGAGCACTGACATGACGTGAATAGAGGTGAGCGATTCACGACTCATCCGGGTTAATCACCCGGATCCATTAAATGACTCACGAATCACGAATCCGAGG
>JBBPDH010000104.1:6378672-6393072 GCA_037974565.1 Clupeocharax schoutedeni
AGTGGGGAAAATACAAAAAACTTTACAGAAAGGAATGGGAGACTTATCCGGAGCTAAAATGCTGAATTTCCCCTGTGCCATAGACTGCAAATATTGTAACACACAAATTTGAGCGCAACTTAATGATTTGAAGGAACATGGCGCCACAAAAAAACACAAGTCTCGTTGTATGCCAAGTGTTACGTTATTTGCTGTACCAACGGGGTCTGCTGCAGGAACGGGTGGACATCAACTAGTTTCAAACCTCCCCAGCAAGTGTTGGGGGAATTGATTCCTCCCTGTATTAGCCTCATGTTTGGCTTTAATGGACTGTACAATTATTCGTGTTCAACTTTTTCAGTTCAAGAAAAGAGTAATGAACCTCGAGGTAAGATCCGTTCTAAAAACTGCACGTGACTGACCAAACAGTTCTATTTTTTGCTGACAAGGAAGCGTGTTTGTAATGTCATGATCTTTATCAGGCTACGTCTATACTTTTACGTTCAACTTAAGTTTTTTGCTAGGTGGAGATTTGGGCTGGTTTTTATTGAAGTGGGCGGGTTTTAGTTGAGTTTGGGCTGGAAACTGTCGCTCAGATCTGGCAACCCTGCCTTCAGTCACTCACTGCCCCCATGCAGCAGTAAGCATTGGGCACCGATGACCCCGTTTCCAGTTCAAAAGTTGTCCTTGTTTGGACCATTTTTAGGTAAACAAACCACAAGATCTGACGTTTTGGAGATTATCTGACCTGTCACAGTTTGGCTCTCGTCAAAGTCACTCCAATCTTTACACTTTACACTTGCTTGCTTGAAGCACAGCACAACTTCAAGAACTGACTGTTCACCTGCTGTCCACAGTCTGTGATTGTAAACTACAAAAGTGCACCTATATCTTTAGTGGAGTTGATAAAATGAACAGTGAGTGAAGATACAAGGCAGATGTACCTGTTGAAGCAGCTTCTCTGTGTTTATAGCTGATAAACTTGTCATGACTGAGCTAAATCGATGTTCATATGTTATGCAGAAAGCCTGGGGTTTTCCCTAGTTTGAGAAGTAGATTTTCAGACCTGACTGAATGGCATTGAGCACTTGCCAATAATGCAATGCCCAGTTGTGTTGATGAGCTGGAGAGTCTTTAAACAGAAGGAGCTGCTCCAAGCATACAGCTAAAATGAACTGATGTCAAATTGGTGCTGTCATGGTTTGGAACACTTTATTTGGTTTAGCTGGATTTAGTTTGACTTGTTCCTCTAGGGGAAAAAAATCGCTAGAAAAAAAAGCCTTTGACTCGACAAAAGTGGTCATGACTACAGCCCTAGAGTGCAGTAAATAATTGGACAGTGGGGCAGTTGGGATGTGATAGTGTTGTTCTCCACTAATTGAATGTGAAATGAAGACTGGCTAAAAGAATGGTTCACTGAAAATTGCAATTCACACAGTTGTTAGCTTAAGTAACCCCCCCAACTAGCCTGTTTGTGATGCTAGCAGGCTAGTAGAAGGTCTTTAGTGGCACATACACGCATTAATAGTATTCACTTAAAGTGACTGACGGACTGTCAAGAGCTTTTCAGCTTTTTGGTCATTAAACTCCATCCAGTAAATCCCATACCAGTTTGATTTTACCACGTCAAGTTGTAGGGACAAGCTATCAAAGGACTACAGATAGGATTAAATACATTCCATCATCATTACATATAGGATGAAGTGATGAAAAATGATATATTACTTCTCATCAAAGTTAAAAAGACTAAAAAACAATGCTTACTTAAAGGTAACATTAGTTAACATTAACTATGATCTCTTCACAAAAGATATATTTGAGGCATTTTGGACTCAAGTACATTTCTGATAATAACTAAAGTCTTTGGTTACAGTCACTTAAGGTACAGTTGTATGCAAAGGTTCCTCAACAAAGAACATATTTCTGCACATTTTAATTCACAATCACTGTTTATTTGTTTAATTTATATAAATTGACACTATTAAATGATATTTTCCAGTCATAGAAATAGTAACCATGCACTAGGATTAGCAGAAAATATTTGCCATATTTAAATCTGTTCCTTGTCATGGACATGTTCATTTATTTTCACTTAAACAATCAATGATATAAATGGTTGGATCGTGGGTCAAAAAAGGAGAAGCAACTGTTAAGCATAATGTTAATGTTGCACAGTTAGTGAATAAACTGGAGAAGAAATGGAGTTGGACATTACAGCAACACAATAATCCACAACATAAATAAAGATCAACTTCAAGAAATAAAATAAAAGTCTCCACCATGAAACATTCATTGAAATCTATGACTAGATCGTAAACATGATGTGAAGTAAACTGTGAATGTATCTGAAAAGGAAGCCTTTTAATTTAAAAATAAAAGTAAAAATACAAGTACTAGCTGGTACCCAGGTTTCATAATTTTTTCAGCATGGAATTTAGTATTTTACATTGAGCAAGTACATAAGAATTGTATATTATTTGCAGAAGTATCTCATTTAAGTAGTTCTATGCAATGGTGATGTTACTTGGGGGTGTCTAGATCAGTGTTTGAAAACTAAGGATTCTTATGCCTAGACCGACCTCTCAATGTGATGCTATGGTGTAAATGTTTCGCCCTCTGTCCCATTTTGCTCTTCCTCTCTACGTCACTCTTACACTGTTGCTGTTAAGGACACGCCTACATGGTAACAGTCTTGAATGAGACACACCTAGCATGTCAGGCTCTGAGATGTCTCATTGTCTAAAGGGCTTCTAGGTGACGCCTATCATGCCTTGTAGAGGCCCGTTATGGCAATCCCATCACACAGAGGAGTCAAGTTGCCTCCATCGTAGAGAACACATCATTATTTCCTTTGCATCAACATGCCCCCTTACCCAGTGTCTGCCCACTGATATCCAGTGTCCTGTTTGAGATGGCTGCCATCTCTGTGGTTCTTGCAGCTTTCTCTAATGAGACAGGAGCTCCATGTCAAGTGCACATGCTTGTCAGAAGGCTTACAATGACAGTGCACCTGTGTTCCAGGACAAGATCGTGCCTCATGAATTCATTGGAACAATAATCAAAGTTCCCAGCAGTCAACAGGCCTTACAATGCAAATCCCGAGGTGATGAAATCATGCTGACTTCAGCCTCTGGCATTCGATAGATTAAAGACAGACATGATAGGCCTTGTTTAAGAAACTCACTACCATGCACAATTTTTGTCATGACTGCAGGGAACCAGATGCTAATTTGGCAGGATACAAAACGCCCCCCCCCCAAATAGAGAAAACCTCTTACATAGTGTATGATCTTGTACAAGTTGTAAGGGTGAAATGTCCTGAAAAAGAGAGAAAATTGCCCATTTTGGAGTCATGGTTTTATCAGGGCATTAAATGGAATACGGGATGGCCTGCATTTTCATGAGATCTGCTAACTGGTGTGTGTGTGTGTGTGTGTGTGTGTGTGTGTGTGTGTGTGTGTGTTAATGTGTGTGTTGCCCAGAGGAGAAGAGCTGAGATCCAGCATTGGCACTTTGTAAGCACTTGCACAGATGATGAGCAGTAATTACACTTTAATGATTTCTTTAGGGCATCTCTCTCGTTCTCGCTCTATGGCTCTCTCTCACTCTCAGATTCACACACACATACACACACACACACACACACACACACTCCTGTGCAAAAGCCCCACCCGCCTTCAAATTAAGACATATTTTGAAAACATTTGGTGATGAAAAGCAGCTCTGTGAGGTCCACTAATTGCCACATGAACCTCATGCGGGCGTTATTTCTTGGCAGCTTTGATGTGCGATGGCCTGGCTCGAGCGTTCTCAGGCACTGAGTGGCCGTAATTGGGACAAGTTGTTTTAAAAAAGGGCATCCATTGCTTGACTTTGACAGCCGCATTGGCCCGCCCCACCACTCCAAGTCAGGCCATCCTCCCTCCTCCTGCACCCACAGGCATCGAGGCCTTGTCACTTATTAAAGGAGGCTGTCACCACAAAGTGACAGATGTCCTGATAGGATCTGGCTGTGTCTCTGGCCCCCGCCTGGCTTGTTAGTACACATGGTTGAAGGGAAGAGCGCCACAGAGAGGGCCGTTGTTCTCTAATAACTGTTACATTTATTCTTCGGAGGCCTCCTCCTGTCTCTTTTTCCCTCCGCTTCATCCTCTTTCTCCTTTACATGCTCTATCACTCAATCTCTGCCTCTGGTCCGGGAGATTCTGTCGCGTCTTCCGCCTAGGAGAGTGCTCCGTGTTGTCTCCCTGAGGTGCTGGCCCTGTTGTTCGAGGTTTCAGAGTGTTTCTAAAGCTCCATTTTCTACCAGCTTTGCCCCCTCCCCACCCCGCCAACCCCCACAACACCACCAGCAGCCTGCCACATGAATATGAGGCAGGAGTCCTAGGGTACACACCTGGCACTTTCGCTCACTCCACACCACCACCAGCCACCCCTCTGGAGAACCACCCGTCCTTTTAGCTTTTTCCACAGGTAAAATTGCGAAGGGCCTCTCAAGGCCCCAGGTTCCCCCTGAGGTAAAATCTATAATGGAGTTTTGATTTGAGCTGCGAGAGCCTTGAAAATGGGCAGCTTTAACCACACAGCTGCCTCTCAGAAGGTCAGCGTGACGGAGGGGCCGAGAGAGAATATCAGCAGCCCCCCCTCCTTTAAAAAAAAGTGTGATAAAGGCCAGAACAACATGCCACAATTACACACCAGAAGGGCACCCCACAGACATGACTTTTTTTCACAAAATAACTTTCAGACAGCTCCTTAAACTTTCACATTTCGCAGATGAATTATTCACCACGTAAACTTGCTGAATTATGGAACTTGTGAGCCAATATCAACTCCAGTGTGTACTGGGGTCTCAAGGATGCTCTGATGCTTTGAGATCTTTTTGAACTTCTTGGCTCTTCTCTGACTGTACGAGTTTAGTGGAAAGTGTAACTACGAGGAAAAAACTAAAAATGAGTCTTAAAACTATTTGAATACTTAGGCCTAGATTGATTTGGCAAACCGCTCAGATTTGAGATCAGACAGGCAGGCTTTTGAAATATCAAAACTGACCACAAGAGGGAGCTCCGGTATAAGTTTGCAACACCGTGCTGCACCTAATCGAGGCTTCACTGCAGTGTCAACTGTGTTTTCATGTAATCTGACATAGAACTGTTTTTTTTTTTTTACAAGCCACTAATCACTTTTCCTTTTAGCTCCTGATACCTCCATGATGTGCACACAGCGCGCACACACCCTCAGTATTGTCACTACTATAACAGGTACTGGCTCAAGGTCAGTCAGTTTCAATCAGTCTTTCTATCTAGTCTGTCTTCACCTTATCTGTCTCTTATTTTATTCCTTTATGAGTAAAGCCCACCCAAACCCAAAGAGCCGGAATGATGGCAAACAGCACCAGGCTTGTTTTCTTGTAAGCCGCATTCTTAATATAAATAATAATTTAAAAATAAACTAACGCTTCATTACGTACTTTATTAGGCACGTCTGACAATCCTTAATAATTTATTAGCTTTCTCTCCAAAAAAAAAAACACCCACCCTCAGCCTGCCCTCCTCCCTTCGTCCCTGTTTGATACAGAGAGGAAAAACAGGCAAACGCATTTCCATCGCAGCTATAATCTTTGATAATCTTCCCATTTAAATCACTTAGCAGCAGTGATTCAAATTCAAATGAAGCTCGGGGCTGGTTTGTGTTGAGAGATGCGGGAGACCCCCCTTGTGGCCCCCACACACGCGCACACACGCACGCCTCTCACCGGCGTCGCGTGTTTATTGGGGGGGAGCCCTCCAAGATCGGTCATTACTTTCTATCAGGGATCCAGGATAACATAATACTACCTGACAGTTAAATTCAGCTTCTGACAGCAGCAAACTTGTTGAATTCCCACAGAAGTTTTTTTTCTCTCTCTCTCTCTAAACACTCGTCCTTGCAATCAGTTAAACATCCCCCCGAGGCTGAGCTGCAGCAGCTCTCCCTTTGAAAGAAAACCCGGGGGAGGACAGGCTGGGACTGCACCAGGACCTTCAGGTTTCAGCACAGGAGGAGCAACTGGGAGTTTATTCTAATGGAACCTTCCGTAAATTCTCCTGCGGAGAAAGGAAAGACAGAAGAGAGAGAGAGAGAGAGAGAGAGAGAGAGAGAGAGAGAGAGAGAGAGAGAGAGAGAGAGAGAAAGAGATGTGTAAGAGAGAAACGAGATGAGAGAAAAGCAGATGAGTGCAGTGAGAAGAGATAAGAGAAAGAACGAAAGCGAGAGAATGAGGGAAGGTGGAGTGATGGAGCGAAAAGAGACGAGAGGAAAAGAGAGAGAGACAGAGAGAAATGGGAACGTAATTTAAGAGAGAGGGACTCTTTAGCTGGGCTTAATTTCTCATGCTTGAGCAGAGTGGAGGATTTTTTTCCCTCCTTACAGATCTTTGTCAGATCCTACCTACCCAAGATAGACCCAGGGGCACTATAAGAACATACACATCACCTAGATTTGCCTTCCAGCCCACTTCCCTCTCTCTCCTTCTCTCTCTCGCTCTCTCGCTCTCTCTCTCTCCCCCGGCGGCTTCTTTGTTTAGTGAAAGACGAGAGAGCGTTTTAGAAATCAAATCTCTCACTTTTTGTCAGAGGGAAATGTGTGCCGCAGTGCTTCAGTGTGTGAACACACTCGGCTCCAAACAGGGCCGCGGTCAAACGACATTGCAGCCGGAGATACAGCAGCATTAACGCAGCTAAATAGAACAGAATAGCATATGGGAACGAATACCTTTACTGTCATTGCAATACACAGGAATGTACAGTGCAGACGCTTCCTTTTAAACACACTTATAGAATAGACAAAACGAATAACAAATCAAGCGGAGAATCTATCAGCTGTTCCGGAACAGACCAGTATTTAAGGTGATAAATGAGTGACTAAGAACTAGTGGGTGTGATAATAAATAAGCATGGGTGTGATAATAAATAAAGAAATGACTAGAACAGTACAGGTATCTAAAGCAAATCAGTGTCAAGAAACAATAATTAAGACACAGTAAACACTATTGAACAGTGTTGCACTGGAGCTCTCTGCACTAACACCTTCCCACTGAAACATCATTTTACAGCCTACACACAGTTCGGTTTGTACAGATTTTCTTTGCTTCGTTTTTTTAAACCTCAGCCCCAGCTGAACAATACGCAGCACATAAACCTTCAAATAATCTTTTAACCCTCCTTCTAATTTCGGAACCTACTTGCTCATTTGGCCTGGGAAGTGCAGCAATTGCATTAGCTTGAATCAAATCTGTGCATCTTTTCCACACAAATAGTATTACAGCAGTACAGTTCGGTCTTTTAGTTTACTCACTTTTTGGTGTGATATATGTTTATATGTATAAATTGAATGTCTCCATAATGTCTAATGATTTCTTTTTAAACCTCAGCTGAACAAAATGTAGCATTAAATACTCTCTTAACCCTCTTGTAATTAGGTCTGGAAGTTGCTTGATTCATACTAGTGCATTTTTTCCACACAGATAATATTAGATCAATACAGTTTTGTCTGTTAGTTGATTTCATGTAATATATTTTTATATGCATGTATTTAACATGTCCCTAATGTCTCTTTTGTGCCCTTTTGTGTTAAAGATTGCTTCTATGGAAATGGTCTAAGATGTCAGTCCTCCGTTCTCAGAGCTGTACATCACAGTAGATTGTTGAATGACCTGTCTGGGTGTTCGAGGAAAATAAAGGGGTGTACAGGTTATCATAAGGAGCTGCTCTCTCCTCTGAGACACCAGGGGGATGGAATGGTGGTCCACTGAGGAAGTTGGCTGGGACTGAGAGCAGAAGTGGATTTGTTGAAGGGGGGGTTGGGGTGGGAAGTGAGGTTGGACATTGCCCCTGTGCTCCTCTCCTGTGCTGACCAAAGTGTCCATCAGCCCGGTCTCTCGAGTGCTGCAGGAAGAGCCGCGGCCGGCTGAAATAACACACACACTCTAGGAAAGTGCTTTTTCTTTTTTTTTTTTTTCAAAGCCGGACAAAGAATGATGGACTGAGCCAGCCAGAGCGCACCGTGCATTTGTTTCGGGACGAGAAGACAAATAAATAAATAAAGGAAGGAAGGCCTGGCGGAAAAACACTTCCATTTTACACTTGAAAATGCAGCTCCTGAAATATTTAGCAGTGTCTATCAGTGCTTTAATAGTCGCTCATAGAAAAGAGCAGATGCAAGGTGAAGGAAAAAAGAGGATCAGAGGCTGTGTCATCTTGGTTGTGTAATTAGGTGGTGTGCTCTGTTTATAATAGTTTGCAATATTTCATTTTGATGTGATTGTAATATAAGGGGCAAAAAGTTGGCCTTGTTTTAGTAGCTCAGCGAATCCGTGGGCGCTTCAAGTGTATTACCTGACCTTGCTTTCGCACCGCAGCCTAATCCTCTGTAGTTTCTGATTAGCGGGAGGCGTATTCTCCTGAGGAAAGTGGAAGAGCGGGCTACCTGCCAGTCTGTGGAGAGTCGGGTTCTGAAAGCATGAAATAATAACCACCTTTTCCTCCAATAATTGTCCCAATTTCCTTTGAAGGAGGCGATGATCCTTGATGTTCGGCAGTGGCGTATTTAGGGATTTCTTCTTTTTACATCTAGGTTATTTTAATTAATGCATGTTTTTCTTAAATTAGCCCTCTGAGGAGCAATAACTCAAATTCTTGTATTTATGTAAGTAATAGGTTGGAAGAAAATGCTAAACTGAAATAATTATGCAGTCCAACACTTTGCTTTGAGAATAAACTGCATGAAAAACGCGATGAAATATGAATGTGTTTAGGGTGCAAAGTTAGTTAAATATTTACAGCTGAGTGTTAGTTTACAACCCCAGTTAAGATGCTAGTCAGCTACAATAATTACTTGGTTTTTACATTTTCTACTTAATTTGTTGCTACTAGCGTAAAGTAACGCCAACTCTGTTTGGCGTCCACCCTGTTACTGGCCATTAGTTAAGTGATGCAGAGGAAAGGGGAGAGAGTTGGGGGTGATCAGTATTTTAAGTAATCCTGCTCTGCTACTGATCGAGGCTTTATCAGGTGCTATTGTAGCCGGTTGTGAGAGAACACAGCTCATGGTTGTGAAGTTCAAGCTCAGGGAGAGTGCTAGAGAGAAGCCCCATGGGGACTGATCTTATGTCAGGAGATTGCAGATTTTTACGCTAAAGAAGCTACTCAATCCCACCAAAGACTGAATTATTAAAGGCCCTGTATGTTTTTCAAAGGCTTGATTTAGCTTTTAGGTTTGAGGGGAATGTTTCTTACTCTCTAACTGGATCATTTCTGTTCCACCCCCACCTCTACAATTCTCTGCACGCCCGCTCAAATGGCCCTTTACTTTCTAAGCATGCTTTTACTGCCTTTGAAGAGTTATTTTTGTTGATGAAAAGGATACGCCGGCTTGGTAAAGTGAACTGCGGCTATTCGTTGGCTTGTTTAATACTCCTCCCTCCCAGGTTTGGTTTATAAATTTATTATCAGTAAAGCAGGCGAGCGCTCTCATGCCTTGCCGAGGCCTAGAAGCTAAGCGATGGTGCTTCGCGGAGATAGCGGGCCAGACAAAACGTGAAAAAGAGCAAGGAGGCGAGAAGGAGAGCATAGATCATTCTGCCTTTTCTAGTGCCTTAACTCGCAGGGGCCCGGGGAAGTCACTACGAAGAGGAGGCATTAAAGCACTGCCTTCATCGACGGCTCACTTGGTTCTGAGTACAGAGGACTGATTTGTTAACAGCGTGTATGTTAATTGCGTAGAATTAGAACTGATCAATCCACATTGGATTCAAGCATTTACCCATCACTTTGAAGTAAACCCATTGATTGGCCCAAATATAAAGGAATTCAACTGTATGTTGAGGGTTAGGAATGCACTCAAAATCAACAACTAGAAAAAAAAAATCACTCCGTTTGCAACATAGTGTGAGGAAAATCACAAAAACACACTTCAATGCTTTGTACACTCGTCACACATTGATTTTTTTGAAACCACTTGCAGGATTCGGGCAGGATTTTGATCATTTGTGAAGTTGTAGCTTGCAACATTACGACTTCTTATTCCATGTACTGTTGTTTTTGCTCAGTATTTTTTTTTAAATCAAATAATAATTCAGACTTCAGGCACTACAAATACAATGCAACTCTACATCTGTTATTTGGAATCCTTTTGGCTCTGCAGCACACCTGGGTTGTCAGCCATGGAATTTATTAATATGCATGTTAAGAATTGTGGCAAATCATAAACATCAGGACAGACTCAGTTTCTTGTGCTTTTTCCGGATATTTATGGTAATTTAGAAACAGTCATGTATTGTGTTGTTAATGTAACAAACTTCCCAGCTGCCTCAGTAGTTCAGCGATCCATCGTAATTCCAAGGAATTGTGCTTTATCCCTCTCGTCACATTATTTTTAAGTTATTACAGGGTTTTCCCTACTGAATTGTGCAGCAAATGTGGGGGATCAGTAGGCTTTTTACTTTTCAGAAATGCTGTCCATGTGAAATTTCATGTCATGATTTAAGCACCTTTAACAGCAGTTAGAGTAAAGTAGCTCGAGCACATTTAACAGGAATTGAAAAACCACATCATTAGCACATTTAATGGCATTTGGAAACGTATGGCACGTTTAATCGCAATTGGAATCTGCAGTTTGAAACATGTGCATTGTGTACCCTACACTCTCTGGTATTGCTTAGTGAGACAAAAAACCATCTGCGGTTCACACATGCACTGTGACTTGAATTATAGACCGTCCAACCAGCGATTTTGGGAAAAGGGAAAAGATTTTGAGCAGCCCTGAATTTACATACACACACGAGGCATATGTACACTACCCAATTTAACCCAATTTTTTCCTGTATGTCTATTAACTAAAACCCTATTTACTGCATTTCAAATAATCAAACCTACACAATTTTTTACTGATAACAGAGGAATCTAATATAGCTAACAGACACTAGAAGTCAACAGTCACCTACATAGCTAATTTCTGTTAATGATTTTGATGATTTTGAATGAGGTTAAGGACTGCATTGTAAGTACAAACCTTGGCATTGACTGAAATGGCTGCCAGAACATTGAATTTTGATCATTATACAGATCTATGTGTTCTTTAAACAATAGACACACTTGTGCCAAATTATGGCAAATATTCTCCAGAATCGTTTTTTAATGTAGTAATTTGGCTGCATTTAATATATTCAGTATGTTCTTTTGCCACTGATCTTTTCCTTAGACTTTGCTCCCTGACTTACTTGATTAATGTACATACCTTCTCCAGTGAGGGTGCTAGTTAACCCTGTTACAGGCTTCATCCGGACACTGGATTCAGTCTCAGTGCTATCTGAACTTCTGTATATAGAGGTTTGTTTCTACTATAATGAGAATAATTTGTACATGGAATAAGATCTGTCTGAGAAGCATGGACACTAGTAACCATAATTCTTTGACATTCTTTAGATGCAACCAATCAGTCACCTGATTTATCAACAAATTACAGTCATAATGATTTTTTCCTGATTCTGCTTCACTTAATCCAGCGTGGGTATGGTGGTATTAGCCTTTTGTTAAAATTATCCAGAGCTAAGGGTATGCCTGTAGTACTGGAGCCAATAAAATATAAATATATATAAACTGTGGCATCCTCAGCACCTCCCGTCCAGGCCGGCCGACTCCCCTTCCTGCTCCCTGCCCCATGTAATGAGCTGCCAGGCTGGGACAAAGCGCGGGGTAATTACAGCAATAAGACATGGAGGGCGTCATTGATAAAGATTGGAGGCGAGGCAGCTTTCTGCTTTGTGTCAGCAGCCCGGCGCTCTCGTCCCCCTGATCCCACCATCCTCTCTTTCATCTCCTCTGCTCGACCATGAAAAATTCATCCAAGACCTCCAGAAATATTTATAGGCAAAAACTTAGGAAGAAGTGTTCGTGTTGAAAAATTCATGGTCACATTGGCTTC
Organism: Clupeocharax schoutedeni; assembly: GCA_037974565.1. Taxonomy (NCBI): domain Eukaryota; kingdom Metazoa; phylum Chordata; class Actinopteri; order Characiformes; family Alestidae; genus Clupeocharax; species Clupeocharax schoutedeni. The sequence goes on from JBBPDH010000104.1 coordinate 6,390,613, forward strand.
TAACAGTTGTATACTGCTGTAATGAACTTGATTGCTCGCATTATACAATAAATTCATTTATCTAATATTTATTCATTTTTTTCTCCCCTCCCTTTCCCTCTCCCTTGACCAGAACTGATCAAATAGACATGCGCAAGCATCCAGAATCTGAGGGCAGCCTACACTGGTGTATTATTCTTCCCCTGCCATGTTTCTGCTGGAGCCTCCTCAGACTGGAATACGTAGCCATCTCTTGAGGTATAGAGTCTGTAAGCATCTTTTATACAGTAGTGCATTTTCCATGCAGAAAGCTGGCTGCTATATATACGTTTTTCTGCTGTGTTTAGTGATCCTATTCGTAGTTTATATGTAATACAGTTCAGGGCATCGCCCACAGGTCCTGATTTTACAGTGCATGACATATAAAGGCTTAAAGGTCCCCAAAGCCTGTGCAGAGGGAGGATCTAACAAGACCTTGCCACAAGGCCTTGTTACAGCCAGCTCAATCATCTCACTGCATATGCTCTCCCTGCCTGTGAGGACCTCATTTAATGTTATCACTGCTATGGCTCTTCAATGTCAAAGGAAGTCGACCTGAAGGAGTACTGCGGAGAGTGTGTGCATGCACTTTCGGCTCATGATGGACGCAGATGGAAAACATAAAGAAATGCTACGAACTAAACAAGCCATTTTACAGCAATATATTCACATGTGTAGGTAGTGCAAAAGTTCTATAAAAGCTGATCATCATCTAAAAATGCTAGTTAAGAGTTAAACATATGAAGCTATAGAGCATTACAACAATAAATAATAAAGGTTTTTCAAACACTTCAGAGTGGTTTATAGTAAAATTTCTTTATAATGGTGTTTACAGGAACCAGGGGATGTTTACAATACACTTTTGATCATTTTATTAACCATCCCAAACCACCAATGAACCTATGCACATCTACATTAACATTTTTGGCAACTTCTTCAAAATTACTAAAAACTTTGAAGAAGTTACTAAAAACAGACTGATTCCAATGATCACCGTGTTTTTTTTAAAAAATTCTAACCCGGCATGTTCTCCCATAATGCATTTTACTGATGCACCATCAGAATCAGAAATTGGCCAAATAATTTTTGGTATTTAAAAAGTGAGGCAGTTAGAAGCACTCATTCTGTATTTAAATACTGCTGCTACACCTGTACCACAGTGCTATAGCATAATCATGCTTGTGCCTAATAACCTTTCATTTTTGATGATTCATTAATAATAAGCTTCATTAATATTATATAATATGCCAAACTTTTTTTGTTTAAAATGCAAATTTGACCCATTGGGGAGCAAATAATGCGATTCATAATGAGACGTCTGGTAACAGGGAGCAAAGGAAGTGTGCTTGTATGTTTTATGAGATGATTAGCCGAAAATGTGTAAACTTAATTTTTTAAAAAATCAGTCATTAGCTAATTTGGCAACAAATAGGCCAAAACATTTAATGATTGGTGCATTCCTAGTCAAATCATGCCTAGAAAACAGACACATTCTACCCTCTACGGATTAAATGTGAGTCATGCCATTTGCCTGAAAAAAACATTAACAAGTCACCATAAATTCTGAAAATGCATTTAAAAAAACAGTTTAAAAAGCTTCACTTTTTTATTTGAAATAAAAGTGTTATCCAGAATAGTTTTTATGTGCTCATTTGGCTTCATTTAATATATTCAGTATGTTCCCTCGCCACAGACCTTTTCTGAGACCTTGCACCCCGACTGTCTTGATTAATGTACAGTATCTCCTCCAGTGGGTGTGCTAGTTAACCCTGTTACAGGCCTTATAATATAGTGGACACTGGATTAAGTCTCAGTGCTGAATTTAAACTGCTTATATAAAATTACATTTATTTTTGGATGTTGTCACTGTTGTAAATGGATATTTCTTCTCATTATTAGTGCTAAACTGACTGTATAAACCATATGAGCTTCAAAGTGTAGTATACATTGATAGACTGCTTATAAATTGTACTTTTAATATAAAATATATTTTTTCTCCTACTATGCATATCATTTGCCTATTTTTCATCATTATCAGTGTTACAAACTGGATATAAATGGTATAAACTTGAAGGTAGCATTTTTTGACAAGGCTGCATTAATTGATAGAGACTGCCCGTCGATTTGCACTATGGTAAAATTTTTTGATAAGGCAGCACAATTTGCCAGAACACCTGTGTGTCACGCTTGTCACGTCACTGTGCTTTTCCCAATGAGTACTAGTGTTGCTTTCGTCAACGAAAATTAAGACGAAAAATCTTCGTCAACGAACATTTATCACTTGACGAAAACGAGAGGAGACGCAACGAAAATGATGGTTATGTGACGATAACTTAATAAAATATATCATGTAATATCGTTGACAAATAATAACGAGACTAAATGTGGTTTACAAAATAAAAACTATGCTAAAATGTCTCCTAATTTTCGTTGACTAAAACG
>JBBPDH010000104.1:6393172-6404455 GCA_037974565.1 Clupeocharax schoutedeni
GAACTGAGACAGCAAGACCAAGACAGCGAGACCAAGACAAGACCAAAGGATCCGAGACCAAGACAAGACCAAGACAAAAGACCGTCGAGACTGTGACAAGACCAAGACCACGTAAGACCGGTCTCGAGACATCCAACACTAGCAGGCAGGCAGGCATCCATGACTGTGGTTTCTTTCTTTATTGTCAAAACAAAACCTGGCTCAAGGGCCAAAACATACATTTACTGAAAGGCAAGAGTAGTACTAAGGATATTTGCACCGCTAATGTGACGAAATTGTGATGCTAGTGTGATGATGGACTGACGCTGAGGTCCACATAAACTGAACTGAACTTAAATACAAAACAGACTCAGACAGAAACCAATCACAACCTACAATCACTTAACTAAACACAAGACAGGTGACACTGGGACACAAGCTACAAAACATACACAAGCGTCAAAATAAAAGTCCCCATGACAAAACCAAAAACAGTGGCCTCTACCGGCCACTGGTCGAGACATGACACTGTGCTTGTATGAATATTGTCTTTAACTACACCTTATAGATGGACTTAGTTCTATGATTGTTCTTACTAAAGTATTTTTCCAACAGCATATTAGGCCATATTTTTGATGGCTGTTACCTTTACTGCACATGAACAGTGCAGAAACAGTTGCTGAAGGTCTGCTGAAGAGATGCCGAAGGTCTGTAAACTTTATTATTCATTCACTCATATGTCAAATTTCATTTGGAATTTTAAAAACCTTTACAGTAAAAATGTGTGCAATTAATGTAGATTTCTTAATCAGAAAGCTTGTCATTAAATTGTTTATATCACATGACTGGCCAAGTATATATATATATTGGGGGCGTTAACAGCAATATTTTTTTTAAATGAACGCTGTTAACCGCCAAGCACTAAATTTGAGCTGGGCTGCTTGCCCTCTATAGATGACGTGTTGTCGAATGTGAGGGATTGGAATTTGGATGGTCACATTTGCTCTCTCAGACATATTCAGTTGGTTGTTGATTGTATCAAGCTGTATACTTAAAGATTTAGTCACAAGCACACTCTTGGAAATCTCATACGAAATGTATGTTGTTAAATGACAAGGAGAAAAGAAAGGGAATGAAGACACTGAAATGTTCATTCAAGACATGCTTAGTGAAAAGAAAATGCATACAAACTACTATAGCAAGAGGGGATTCATACCAAATAAAATGATCCTGTTCAAAAAGTCTTTCTTTTTCCTATTTCCTGTCATTTTTCCTATTTCCAGCCGTGGCCCAAACCTGTCCCAACATGCCGTCAGCACTGCACACAGAGATTTGGTGCTAGTCCAGCTCCACAGCAGATGTGTGGTAAAGCAGGACAAGGCAGGGCAGGACAGGGTCAGTGTTCATGCAGTGGAGACATGTTCTGCACTGTTGAGGTCCATCCGCTCTCCTGTGCTGCCAAACGCTCCACAGTGGCTCAGGTAGAGGCAGCAAGACCATCAATCATACTGCTGCTCTTCATTAGCCCAGTTAAATGCAGGCAGTGTCTGCAGGACCCAACCGATAATTTGTCCTTCTCTGTCCCTCTAGCTACCTGAGCCAAAAATATGTTGGTTTAAATTTAATAAAGGCGTATTATGAAAGATTTTAGCAGTCTATGATTCAGTGTTGCTTCTCCAGGTATATTGGCCCTCTAGCTCTGAAAGGCTCTTCTTTTATGTTCTATTTGAATGGAGTTTACACACTGTTCAGGATACTACACACTGGTGAAATGTGTTATAAGTGAAACATAAGGATTAAATGAAAAAATATAGTATTAAGCATAGTATGATATGGAAACATTCTTTGGTGTTAGCTTAGTGCTAATATAACAGAAAGCTTAATTTCAAAGCTTCTGGAAAATTTGCATCACCATAGCACTCATTCTACTCTGCTGTGTAATGATGTCAAGCTTTAAGACACAACAATGAAGTTTGTGAACTTACTAGAATGTTCTATGCTTTATTTTATCTTGGTCCAAGGTTTACAAGTTGAGGAGTCCACAGACCGAAAAAAACATGAGGTGAAATGATGAGTCAATGAGACAATTAATGCTCAATATTTATTTAGTTTTATCACTTTACTAGCAAAGCTATTTACCAGCAATTGGCTTGTGATGGGAATATTAGTCATTGACCAGTTACTTTTAATATCGATTTTATGCTTGCATTGTTCTACCAGACCTAACTGTCAAAATGAATAAATGCTAGAAAAGTTTATATATTGAATGTATTAATTCAGTGGGAAAACAGCAGGCATAAAGTCAGAAAAGAAGGTGAAACAACTTCTTTTCTGAGGGTTGCAGAGCATGGACAGTGTTTACATTACATTTGTTTGGCAGATGCTTCATGAAAATTGACTAACAATATAAGGAAACATTCAGGTTTCAGGACAGTGTGAGAACCAGAGGAGAGTATTAAGTGCCAAAATCTTTATGTAAGAGATATGCAAGAAGATAGTAGAGGAGATGTTCTCTAAACAGATGAGTCTTCAGGAGGTTTTTGAAGCTAGAGAGGGTTTACAAAGTTGTTACCGTTTGTACATTACACATTATAATAAGTCTGGGAAGAGAAAAACAGCAGTGGGTGTCATGGACGAATTCTAAAAATGTTTTTTGAGCTTTTTGTTTTGTTAGAGGTGGTCACTTTGGCCTCCAAGACACCAGGGGGCTTATAAACAGGTAGGAACAGACACAGTAAAAAGACTCCATGAGTGTGTCTGAAATCGCGCACTAGCGTCAGTGCACTGAGATTTAGTGCATAGTGCGGACTGTGTACTGCCTTCTGTAGTGCGCACTGCTGTGAGTCAGTGCTGTCCTAAATGGAACACTAATGTTTTGCTCTTAGCGGAAGTGATGGACTCACATTTGCTCGCAATTCTCCAGCCCTCCCTCAAATATCTGCCGGTTTTACCGCAGTGTACATCAGTAAAATCATTTTATTAACGTTACTTACAGTTATTAGAACCAGCTGCTTCAGCTTGGGCATGTATTTCACTGTTTGCTGACATTATCCAACTCGAAAACAGGTTGAAAGTCCCGCCCCCTCTGCTACGTGGTCAAAATGGCGCCCGTTTAGTGCAGATAGTGTGCATCGTTCTGCACTGCGTTTTCTGATTGATTTCAGTGCATTATCCAGGTACTTTCAGTGCACTGAGTTGTAGCTCGGTTTTCAGTGTCAGCGCACTACGACCTAAAATCGCGCACTGAAATTGCGCAAGTGTGCAGTTGCAGTTTCGGACACACTGCATGTTTGGTAGAACAGTAAAATATTTTTGCTGCTTTATGAAAAGTTAATGCTACTCACAGGTAAACAGCCAACTTAATGATATGTTGTTATATGATATATTGTGCTGGCGACTTCAAACCAAATCATAGTACAAAACATGTTCAGTAAAGAGGAGGATCTACAGCATTGATTTACAGACCCTATACTGAAAAGTTTAATTAGTGCAAATTCAAATGACTTCAGATTAAGCAACACTCTTTCTTCCATTGTTTGATCATTGTGAGCCCATTGCTCTTGTTTTACAGACCTGACACACTTTCAAAGCCTCTTTTTGTTTTTTGTTTTTTTTTTGTTTACCGCCGTGTCTTCAACCCTAGCCCGAGTTTTGCGACCAGCACTAACGTGTTGATGGGTTGCCTGTGTGTTTTCGTGAAAACACTTTTCTTGCGTCTTTTCATATTGTCAGTGGTGGGAGTGGGGTCGTGACTTACCTTTCTGTCTGTACACATTATCGGGACAGTTCGCTGAGCTCCCGTCTAGCCTCTGTGGAGAAGCACCTCATGCTGAGGGAGAAGGTGTTGAGGTGATGATTGCTTCCTGACCTTGGCGGTCCCTCCATTACATTCACTGTAAAAGCCTCCGTTTCCTCCTCACCTGTCTCTAAATGGGTAAAGGTGCCTAACCACACCATGTTCCCTTTGATTTCACATCTGCGCCGTCATTTGATCCTTAACTCACCTCAATGCAGCACCCTTCCACTCTTCCAGCTCAGAAGACTCGTCATAGCTCAGGCGGCCAAACTGCCTATTCTGGTGATACTGCTGCTGACACCATCGTCTCTGGCCTTTTCCATGCCTTTTTTTGATCGAGACCTTTGAGCACGCAAGAGAGTCACGTTTTATGGACCCCTCTGAAGATGCTTTTTTTCCCCAAGAATGGCAAATGACCTCAATGCAAATTAAGTGACCTATGCACCCAGCTTCCAGCTTTCCGTTACACTGCACCAGGACGGTCCTTGTATAGGCAAGGTTTGATTTGAGAAAGGCAAGCCATTGTCAGAGGATGTTTTTAAACAACTGAAGGTCAAAGCGAGGTTAGAGGTTGCAGATTAAAGAGCTGTCTGATGTTCCACTAGGGCTGTCAGTGAATTAACACAGCTGTCATACTATCAAAATAGGTCACAAAGAGGCAAATGCATACAGTTTCGTCACCCTGGGCAAATTACATGTTTTGTTGATTTTCTAACTGAAAAATAAGTTGTTAAAATTCATTTAAAATAATTTTTTATGGTGCATTAATTTAAGGAATTTGCAAACTGTGAGTGTTTTAGTGTTTATTTGAATAATTACACGGAATCAAGCATGGCGAAAGATATTTAGATATCAGTAAAAATGTTAATGTCACTTTGCACAGTTATATACAAACCATCTTTTTTTATTTGGGGATTACTATTTTCTTGTGAAGAGATTACACTGATTCACATGTCTGATAACAATAGATGTGTAGGAGTAAAGGCAAAATGAGCATTTCATTTTGGCTCCTGTGACCTTATTTCACAACTGTGCTCATTTGTCCTTGTCACTTACTGGGTTATACTGGCTGAAGGTCCAGGAAGAAACTACGAGCACTCTTACGAGCTTGGGGTTTTCTCCTTCTTGTACCTCCACTTGCTCTCACCTGAAAAGAATTTAACAGTGTTTCCATGGCTACCGGGGTTTGTGTGACTTATTGATTACTATTCGTTCCCCTGGAGAGCCTCACATTATCTAGAGCTTAAAAGAGCAAGTGTGGAGAGCTGGAGTCCATAGGGGCCCTAACGCATGCCTCTGTACACACCACTTTACACTTGTAGCTACTGACGGGAACAGACACGCGAATTCAATTTACACCAGTTTAAGACAGTGTAAACAATCTACACACTGACAAGGGAGAGAAAAACAACCAAAAAAAAGAAAACAAGTGTCAGGCCTCGGGAGTGCATGTGGTCCCCCACACGGTTTCTCAATTAGTTTAGTTTCTGAAGAAAAGGAGACTCTCTTCTCAAGGATTCGTCTTGTTTTACTGATTGGAAGAAGTTTAAAAAACAAAAATGGACTAATTACCCGCCTGCATATTAAGAGATATGGTGACATAGAGGCAGCATCCTATTGAAGATCTACAACTACATTTTTCTGAGGCGATGCTGCTTTTTTGTTCTTCTGTGTACTGGGCCTTCTAATTAAAGGGCCAGACAGCAAATTAAAAGTCTCCCCATGGAAAAGCAAAGCAGTGAAGGCAGTTTGGGAGAGAAGCAGGGTTTCACTTGAAGGGGATCGATCCCCATGGAGCGCTGTCAGAATGTCAAAAACCCTGACTCCACTAATCCCAAAGACAGAGCAGGAATCCCTCTTGCGATTATCTTCCTGATGAACATGCACAAAGGCGTGCTGGAAAATGGGTCAGAAAAATGCTCGTTAGGCAGTTTGATACACTTTTGTCCTTTGTAATGTTGAGAAGATTAAATATTCTTTGTCAACTCCCATAAGACAAACATTTGACTAAAAGACTTGTTAGAAAAACAAGCCGTCCACTCCCAGCTTGTGCAATTACTCAAATGAGTGTCTTTGCTATGGTCTCATGAGCTTCTGAGCACTCCGAGGCCTTTTAAAATGCTTAATGTTGAGATTATCAAACCACAGTGTCAAACATCACAGTACTTATAGAACCTGTAGAACGCTGCAGATTACAAGAGGCATGACCACTGCACTGAAACCAACACAGCCATGGAAATGTTTAACATGAAAAATAGTGCAGAAAACTTGTGCACTTGGCCAAATTAATACTCTTGTTTGTGTTCCCTCACATTTACCATGATGTCTTGCACCAATGGCGAGCCCTGGCTGCTGACAGTGGATCGTTTCTTTTATGCTGTGTGTGCCCTCAAAAGAGAACAGTGGGATTTTGTGTTTGATGTGATTAAACCATCAAAGATTTTAATTTGTACTAAAACGTTTTTAGATCCTTTGTGTTTCCCCTCACTTGAGCTAGTTCCCATCAGCCTTGCCTGCAGAAAGCAGGCCACAGAATTCTAAAAAGATGCTTGGTCAGACTGCTGGACTGGCATGAAAAGGTACTTTTAACAGTAAACACTCACCGGCCACTTTATTACTTTATTAAAAACCTCTATCTTAAAGATTCACCTTGCTGTTTTTCACTCAGAAACAGTGGCCGTGTTGAAACATACTCTTCAGCAGGGATCAATATCTGAAGCTTCTGGTTGCATATAGTTGGGGGAGGGGGTGCGTGGACCACTCTCAACTTCTCAACCCTGTCAACCAGTGAGATACGGGAAAAACTAGCTACATAGATGGGGCTTATACGCTTATACCACACACACTACTGTCTTAGTGCCACTGCCGTATTGAGAATGTTCCTTCACCCTAATAATGTCTGGTCCACAGTGGATCTGTAGATGGAGACAGATCAGTGATGAATGTGGAAGAGAGAGCAGCCGACAAATTTTGCATAAAGGGCTACAGTTGAAACTGTACTCATGTATTGTGGACCTATGACAGTCCAAAAATGAAACTAAGAGCCCTTTTTGGTGCTACATTGAATGGCTTTAAAAAAAACCTTCTTAAATAGTCATTTACAATAGTTTAATAGAGAAGAACCATTTACCCACGTAGTGTCATCTCTGCATCCAAACCATTGCTTTTGCTATAAACCCTTGAAGAGCAACAGAATGTAGGAGTTACTTGTAGAATGAATGGCGCTTGTACAGCAATGCATTGTAATACATACACCAAAAATGTAACCTTCAACCAATTGCCTACATTGCAAACATTTCTGAGGAAGTGAGGCTGATTTACAATTAGAGTCCTGACAGTGAGCAGAATGGTCTCAGTGTGTTTTATCCTGATCAGCAAAGCGAGTCAGGTACTCCTTGTTATCAGAGGCTCTCCAAAAATGACTTTTTGTACCCTGCGACCTCGGACACTAGTCTGTTGTTCTTCTAGGAGTATCCAAGTCAAAGAGGGATTTAAAAAGAGAGAGAGAGAGAGAGTGAGGGATTGAAATAAAAAAAACGAGTTTTTTTCCCCTTTACTGAGGTGTGGTGGGAGAAGCAGTAGAAGTTGTGGTCTCAGAGAGAGTAATCTGTGGCTCACAGTCAGCCGTGGCCCCTGCCTCAACCTCTCCGCTTTTATCTTCCCTTTGTTGGGGTGGCTGCACTGATATGGAGCTTCTCTCACATGCCCACCCCCCACTCCTCCTTTTTCTTTCTCTCTTCTCTCCTTCACTGTGACTCCAAGCAAGATGATTACTTTCTCGTAAAGTCACTTCTTAGTTCACCCTATCCACCCTTCATCTCTCTCTCTCTCTCTCTCTCTCCTCTCTCTTTCTCTTTCATTCATCCATCTCTCCTAGATTTCTCTCTATCTCTCAATCACTCGCTCTCTTGCCCATATCCCCCTTCTCCCTCTCTCTCTCTCTCTCTCTCTCTCTCTCCTGTAACCAAGCTCTGTGCTTAGAAAACATCAAAGGGACCTATCATACCCTGATGGTTTAAATCTTTAAACAGTGAATAACAGACGGAGAACATCCAGACCCCTCTCGTCCCTTGCTTGTGTCACCGTGTGTTGGTGCAACGGTGGCCAGGGGAGGAGGATGAGGGGGGTTCTTTCGTATTCGGAGGCACTGCAGCCTGGCCCAGCGAGGGGTGGGGTGGTGGTTTTGGTGGGAGACTTCAGTGCTCTCTGTGGGCCCTGCGAAAAGAGGGCCCCGGTGCTGTGATCACGGCCAGGCTGATATTCTGTTTGAAATGAGAATGGGCTAATTTTCATCAGCCTCCCTCTCACTAGGGGTAGTCCCAGGTGCCACAGCATGCCAAGGGTCATCATTAGAAAATGACTGCCTTCAAAAAAAAAACAAAAAAGAGAGAGAGATAGAGAGAGAAAAAGAAGAAACCCTGCTGCTGCAACTACAACGTCTTGTGGCAATGTTCCACTTTTATTTTTTTCTTCTTCCAGCTGTCTCTTTTTCTTTGTTAAATTCATAAGCATTAATGAAGAAAATTTACACAACCCACGCTGCCGCTTCTGCAAGGCTCCTGAGCCTTCTTTCTTCCTTTATTTCCCTTTTTATCTTTCTTTCTTTATTTAATCCCCCCCTCCCTTTCTCTCTTTTCCAGCAAATTCTGGCAGTGGGCCTTGTGTGGTAAACAAACAAACAAAGTATTCAGAGAAATGAAGGAGACTGCTAAGCGAGGGAGAGAGAGAGAGAGAGAGAGAAAGAGAGAGAGGGAGGGAGATGCTCATTTCTTATTTTTGAATTCAGAAAGATTCCATGATCAAAGAGGGCTCAATATCTCCCAGCTGTTCAAAGGGACTTGTATAAAACAAATGTGATGTGACCGGGAATAGAGGCGCGCTCATTAGGAGCTGAAGCGAATAACGACAGGTGAGTATAGGAGCCACATAGCGCACTAATTCTCTCCCCCCACAGAACACACATTTGTTTGCTTCCTGCACCTCACCTCAACCCTTGCCTTTGCCTTTTTGTTGTTGCTCTTGATATTGATTAGGGAGGGAAGTGCGGAGACGGGATTTTACGAGCCGGATTCTTTAGCTATTTTGTCAGAGACACCTTCTAACACCCACCCCCCCACCACCGCCGCCCGTCTCATCGCCGACTCTGCCCCTGAACGGAGGGGAACCTTATTACTGTTTGTAAATAAAAGTTGTTGTGAACTAAACAGCTTGCTTTGGATTCACTTTGGGGGGGTTTAGATCTCTTTACCTGCTTCTGTCTCAATAAGAACAGCAATTACTGGCACGTCCTGGCTGTTCTGGAAGCTTTCTGCACACTGTGCCGTGCACCAACAGATAATAGAGCTGGGCAATGAATGGCACAGACCTGAGGAGACTTTCTCCTCCTTTACTGTGAGCACTACTCTCAGGCCTGGCAAAACATGGCTGTATAGTAAGTACTGCCTTCAAAGAGCAGTTCCAAAGATATAAGCAGTACTTTAGTTCAGGGAAGATAAGGAGGGATGCCATCCCCCATGAAATAAAAACAGTCAAAATCATCCCCCTTTCTAAAACGAACATCCTCCGTTCCATCCCTTGTGCTATTTTAAATAGTACTACAGTTTCAACATTTTGGGGGCTTTGCACATAAGCCTTTTTAGAAAAATACTGCGAGCAAGAGGGCATACACAAATAACTTTTTTTAAAACTGTCGTCAGTAAACAGCATAGCAGGTGACAGTGTTGTGATTTTAACATCATGACCAAGCGGCATGGACAGCTCAATCTGAGGGACTTTGGATTAAAAAGGGCAAAAAGAAACATTTCAGGTTACTTTTTGCCCTTGCCAAGAGTCAGAAATATCAGTCATTTTTGCTTAAACAACAATAAAAACGGTACACAGTTGGTCTCCCACCATGTGTACTGTCATTAGCTCAAAATATGTCAGATAAACAATAAATAAAATCCACCATCCCCCCTGATTTATTTTTACAGCTCGTCTACTGGATACAAGATGCTGAGGATTTATTCAATTTTCATATTAATTCAGCTGGCATCTGGGAACAATGTCATCTGGGAAACTTTTCCAGTGCTTTGCTGTGTATATTTATATAATTCATATTTTGCACTTATACTCTCAAAGCATAGATGTTAAGAAACCTCACCAATGACATGAATAAGTAGCATCAGATGAATCAGGTGAAACAAGTGCCTTATTTTGCCAACCACCCACTCATCCATCCAAGTTAATGCTATTTGGAACCCAGTTAAAATACAGTTATAGACACCATTCCTCTTCTCTTCCATTTTTTTAGAAACAGCTGTGGGAATTGTGGGACAGTGATGGGAAGTAACAGTGCATCTCTTTTCTTAGTGATCCAGGATAGATTGCTGAGGACTCTGATAAATGTAAGGACTTTTTTATTTAAAATGTAGGTGTTTTGGCCTATGCCTTTAGGTATTTGACTAAAAATGTACTTAGAGAAATTTCTTAAACAACATTTAAATTCAGTGTAACAATCCCAGTTTGAAAATGCTACAATTTGCAGTCAAATGTTTAGTTCAGTAACACCAAGAGCTTTAAAATAATAGCTAACTCTGTTACAATGTATACAATGTGTCAGCTGCGCTCTGGATTATACTGATTTTGGTTCAGTGTGAACTGTTGCTGATACTAGCTCGCTCAGATTTGTATTTGACACAGTCTTGGGCCTTTAGTAAAATGGTATTCAGGTCTTGCAGTTGTCTATAAGGCTTTGTGAAAACTGTAATAACAGGAAAAACATGTATCTGAATCATAGATTTATTTGCAAACGCTTTTGTGAATATGCAGTGACGGATGAATCCACAGTGTGATTTGTCTATGTATTGCTATATATATATATATATATATATATATTAGGGATGCACCCAATATACGGCCACCGGAAATTTTCGGCCGAAAATGGCAAAAATGCATTTTCGGTATCGGCCGAAATATTTTTTTAACTTGACCGAAAGCAGTGATGACGTAATCAACAACTGCAGACTGCACGCACCAGACCGGATTACAGTCAACTTGTCTCTAGTGTGGGGGCATTTAATTTCCATATATCTAAAAGGGGTTCTCCACTGACTGGTACCAGCTCGGTTTGGTCCATTTCAGTTCTACTCCCTGCAGTTTGGTTTCGTTCAGTTTTCCACGACAACTGGTTGCTATAGAAACTAAACATTCTGAGAAACAATCCATGCGGGGTCTCTAAACTGAGCTCTAAACTTTAAACATCACGGCTTCATTACAATTGCCACTATTGGGATGAAATCAGAGGGGTTTTATTACTTGGTTTGTGACTGTTTGCCACAAAACGGATTCATATGGCACCAGACAAGGCTTAAAGAAGCAACGTTACAGTTAGCTAGCATTAATGCTAACGCTAGTGCTAATGCTAACGTTCAGATTTTAGATACAGAACAAGTAAAAAAGCGAGTAGAGTTACATCAAGTCGAGCTGGTACCGAGTCGAGGGGATGTGCATCTCTGTAATGAGAAGGG
>JBBPDH010000104.1:6404555-6415539 GCA_037974565.1 Clupeocharax schoutedeni
GAACATGGTTGTTGTTCAATAATAAAATTATTCCTCAAAAATACAACTTGCCTAATAATTCTGCACTCCCTGTATTAGGGCATAAACAGAGTCACAAATTGTCCACTGAAAGAAGTGGACTAGTCGTGTGTTTTTTTCCCTCTCTCTGTGCGCAGACTTGCTGACATGGGTTCCTTGACTTAACCAAGTATTCCAATCACTTCCTAAAACGGGCGGTAACGTTGGCGTGAGGGAAAACTAAACCCAAGACCACAACAAGACGAGTGTCGTAGCAGCAAAGGTGACTCACACACATCACCTGAGTGGAGATACTTCACTCTAGACTACAAAAACACAATCTGCAAGTTAAAGTACAGTAACAGTACCAGCATTCCGCCAGCTAACATGGCTAATGCTAGCACAACACGGAGTAGCCCATAGTGGCTGCCGTGGCTTAAACAGTTCCCACATTACCAGAAAATTCAAGGTATTAGTCTACGTTTTGTGCTGTTTAATTTTCATGTTGACTGTTAATGCTACAGAGGCGTCTGTGTGATGACGTAATCAAACGACTAGTTGACTTACTTAATTTCCTTATCCATTCTTCCTGACAAATTAAAATATTAAACTGGTTGAACCCCAGTTTTGTTTCTTGTCACAAAAGTTCCAGTGTGCTTTCCTTTGCTGGCAAGAATAATTCATTTTTCAAACTTTTCTTTTTGTCCAGCTTGGTGGTGTAAGCTTTGTTAGCCTGTCGCTTTGCTCTGACATCGTCACGGCAGGTCGGTTCACCTGTGCGATCAAAACAGTCTCGTGACAAACCACAGGTAAGTGATGAGGAAGCCAGTGCTTCCACAGAGCCTACACACACACTCACACACACACACACACAAACACACACACACACAATCCTGACACACTAATCCTGTGGCTTGAGAAAGTTAACTTTTTGGTTATCACGTTGAGATTGCATTGTGTCTGTCGGATCATTCCTGTGCGCAGCCCAGACAATTCGGGTTTTTGTATTCCGCCGCCTTTTTATTGCTAGCATCCGTTGTATCTGCACAGGCCAACAGACAAAGTATGTGTGATATTGTGATATTTGTGATACTGCGCTCGCACAATACATAAGCAATGAAGAGGCTTTTGAATAATAGACTGAACCAGGCTGGAGAAACAGGCCTGTTTTATTTACAAGCCAGTGTGTTTGGGAAATATTGCTTTAGCAGGAGAATAGAAGCACCAGTTACATGGCATGTTGGTACAAAACATGAGCAAAATCAAGTAAATATCAACATAGATATTGTGCAAACGACAGAATAGATGCAATGTAATGCATTAGACATTACTAGCTGCACTTTCTTTGAATCTGGCTTTTGATGCATCAAAGCCGCCTTCCAGCATTTCGTATTTCTTTTTATTGTCTCATAATGACAGGGATCAACTGACATTTTGATTGTTGGCAGAAAATATGTGTGGAGAAGATAATAAGTTCATCCAGTGTGTTTTTATATGAGCAGGGGTGTCTGTTTGATTTTTCTTTCCCTCTCTGCCTGGGACTCCACCGCGAATCAGTCTAATTCCCATCAAAAGTGAGACATTGATTTTAGTTTTTAACAATGTATGATCGGAAAATGCATGCAATCGTGCAGCAACAAGACGGTTCAAATGTTGTGCTTTGACCCGTTATTCTCTGAGAATTTGTAATTACTCTCTTCTTTGGTTGCCCATGGAAGAATTAGTTTTTATACCTGATGCAATACAGTATGTTTGATAGAAACTGGTGGCTGGAGGATTGTGAGCGTTTTCTTGCCCAATGCGAAAGACCGAATACTACTGAATTGTCTGCTCATATTCCAAATGATTCTCCAAACTTGGGATTTGGCTAATTTGCATGCTTACTTGGTCCACTTGCTGCATAACTTGAAGAGTATAGCAGGCTATATCATGTGTCCCTTAAATGTTTGCCTGATTCATGTTTTTGTTCCCCATAATGTAACTAAAGGTCTCATGTGTACCACAGTCCAAAAGGTAGGGCCTAAACGACCTAAAAGAAAGAGTGGGTTGGTATTACTCTGTAAAAGTGTAGGAGCTGCAGCATCTCTTCCAGCTTTACACTGCTTTAATCTATGCTGATGTAGTTCTGTGAGGTCGAGGCTGGGTCACTTCCTTTACTTTGCCATAACTTCACATGCCTTTCCAAATTCACCTATGCTGTGAGGATTAGATTCAAGTCAAACCTGCCTGTGAAAATCAACATGAGTGGGAGTGTATATGTGTTTGACAGGGTGGAGGAAGAGATTTCTCTCTCTCTCTCTCTCTCTCTCTCTCTCTCTCCCTCTCTCTCTCTCTCTCTCTCTCTTCTCTTTATACATTATATCCAGTGGCTCCTTCCACATTGGCATGGAGATGTTGCAGGTAAACATGGCCTGAGCTGCCTGTTAAACTAGCAACCTATTCGCCTCTTCACCTCCGCATGTCAGTAACCTAAAACACAGGCTAATGAATGCCACTTCTGCCAGAAAACTGAGGAGAAAGAGAGCAGGTATGTGAGAGAGTTTCTGGTCAAACACACCTTCTTGTGCACTCTTCACGGTGGGGTTTCACTAAAATTATGAATGAAAGAAATGATTTCAAAGACACACGCTACTCTGTGGGCTGATGAAAGCTTTTTTTTTTTTTTCCTTTTCATTGAGCTCTGTTGAGGAGTGTTTTATTTCTTTAATGTGTCAAGCTGAGTTTGATTATCTTACTGCGGTGGAATGCTAATAGCTTAAGTGAAGCTATTAAGACCCAGAGTACTGACAAGTTCTCTGATGAATAATAATGAATACTATATTTTATCTGTGGGTACACCTAATAGCACAGTCACATGTGCACTAACACGCCGGGGCTTAAAAAATAGGGCCTGCTCCTCTCATCCGGGCCGGCGGTGGCTCTGTAGCTTTGGCAGGATTGTCCAGACCATTCTCTGCCCATTTTTAATTGAGTTTGGACTACAGGACACAGTATTTCTTATTTTTCCTGGTTTTCTTTGAACACTGATAGCTCTCCATCTCAGCCTTTATTTCCCTCAGGGTAGCCTGGACATACAGCCTAGTGAGAAGCACAGATTTGTTCAAGTAATTACCTCCCTGTGCACTAGGGGGCAGTATGTGACCTAAAAACACACCCTTCTGGACCTTTGGCAGCTACACAGAGACAGACAGACAAGGCCCAGCTCAGCCAGAGCAACTCAGTTTCAAGTGTTCATAGCCATTATTAGGCTAAATGTAGTCTAGATGGAAGTGTGCTGGACACACACTCCTTTCCTTTCACTTTTGGCTTTGTGTTCATGTGAATGTGTGTGTGTGTGTGTGTGTGTGCACTTACAAGAATGTGTGTGTGTGTGTGTGTTTCTATCCCAACCAAAACAATGATGTAAGCTGCTGTAAGTTGCTGCAGGTAGTGTGAGGAGGCTCATATTAAACATTTGTGCATGGCCTTGACAAAGGATGCTGCGCTGCACTTTTTCACAGATACCTTTTACGCTTTATAAATAGTGCACAGCCCACGCATCAATTATTGAGCAGGCCAAAGTTCTTGCGTCTTCAGCTCCTTAGCAGGACGGAGTAAACTTCGGGGCCCCTGTTTACCGCTGCTGCCCAGTGAGAGGTCCGGCCTTTTAGTGATGGCATCATCTAAAATGCACAATGCCATAGTTCCTGAGGAGGCCTCTAGTTGAAGAAAAACCTTTGTCTTTGATACTATTTGACTACATCTTGTACTATTATACAGAAGCAAGCACTTCATACGCTCACTGGTGCACAATCTACTTGACAAATAAATGTTTTTTTCTTTAAGCTTGCTACAGAAAACCAGCCTGCTTTGGAATGGAATGCAGTGTGGTTTATGGCCAATTACATTTTGCATCCATCAGATAAATGGAATGTAAAAGATCAGTCTGCTGTTGGTGACAATAGGACTCTGTGACACTGCACATCTCTAGTCAAGGCAAACATCTTATTAGATGGATGGATGGATAGATTGATAGATAGATAGAAAGATTTATCAATTGATTGATTAATAAATAGATCGATAGATATGTTTGGCTGCCTCAAGTGATATTTTGTTGAAATTATACAGGTCATGGCACATTTGAGTTATTTTTCCCAATATATTAAACAGAAACATTAAATATAAATTGTTCCCAGTAGAGTTAACTGAATCTGTTATTATTATTTTCACCTTTATTCACTTAGCGGATCAACAAAATTTGTCGTTTTACAGGGGGTGTTCAAAGTTTTGGACACTATTACAGATTGACAGGTAAGTCTAAAGAGAAAATCTCAGAGGAAATTACACCTAGGAGATTATATGTCCTTTCCTTGATATACGGGGAAACTGTAAACATTTAAATGTGCTATTTTTGGACAAAAGGCAGCCCGATTTTCTGTTAAAATAAACAATAACACTGTATCAAAATATTAGGCCATGTTGTTTATTATAGAGGGGAGTCTCATGGGTATTTTGAAACATGCCAATTATCTTGGGGCCACCAAACACCTTTACCTCTTAATTTAAAATGCAGGCAAGCATGACCACTGCGCTGACACTGGCCCTGCTGGAAGAACAGTGTCAATTATGAGCGGCTGTAGATTATTTGTAAATTAAATAGGGGGGTAGTGGGGCGCAGCAGCTAACACCTCGCGCTGAAACAGTAACAGCTGCCAAGGCCTCGTCCGTTGAGGAAGAGCGCGCCGTGTTCATTAGGCAGCAATATCTCTCCTGGGCTCGTCCACCTGCCTTGATCACGTTAACATTAATAATACATGGCCGAACGCAGTAATACAACCATTACATTCGCTCCATCTCGCACACCGCTCCGGCCTCAACACGGGGGGGAAAAAAAATATATAATCTGTCCTCTTTATCTAAGGCTTCCTCTACTGTTATTGCTACCAAAAGGTACCATGTCTCGAGCCTGCTTGCACACAGAGGCACAACAAAATGGGTTTACCCTTTCCTTTTTGGGTTCATTTCTCCCTCAGAACAATACACCGGCCTGAGGTGTCTGGGAGATGAAAGTTGTCAATTTGGAGTCAGTGATACCAAAGAATGTTCATTTCTGTGCAATTTCCTATGAGCCACAGCCGAGGCGGCCTCCTGAAGAACTACATGTTTTATTCCTGGGTAGGAATTACAAAGAACAAGAGGGGAGAAGGGGAAAGAAAGAGTGTGGGAAAGCAAATGGCTAAGGATGATGGGATTTTATCAGACACAGATATGCCTTTTCAGTACGGTGGGGAAAAAAAGTGACCATAAATTTTAATGTTGGCTGAAATGGCTTTGGGAGATTGCTATAAATGATTGGATTCGCCTGTTAAGACTGGAATGGGAGGATTTGCATAGATTTAAAGCACCTGTAATAAAATCTAAATGTGCCATGGCCTCTCTCAAACAGTGGGTTTTTGGAAAGGTAGGCTGGAAGGAAAGAGTGAGCAGAGGAGAAAGAGAAACAATCCGGGGATCATGTCCTTGTTAAAATTCACACAATCATTTTCTTTTATGGCGCCAGATCCTAACAGTCAATAAGGAGAGTGAATTGGTTGAATCATAAGCACGACTATTGGCCAGTTCAGTAAATATGACTTATTATGTTTTTAATGTAACTCTCCTAAGCCTGAGATCAGATTTCCATTTGGAGGATTCGGGAGTCAGCCAAATGCCCAAGTAATTAGTGTTCCCATGCACGCCTAGGACATTAAAATGTTAACAGTGTTGGAGCCGTGTGATGGCGAATACGGAGCAAGGGTTTTTCGTACTGCACGGTAGACAGGGGGTGACATCCCTTCTAATTGGGGACATCAGGGCTCCTGCTGCCGTTTCTTATCTACAGTTCAGATCTCTTCTTTTTTATTTATTCATCTCTCTCTCTCTTTCTCTCTCTCTCTCTGTCTCCCTCTCCCCCCTCCTGCCTTCTCACCCTCTTTCTCACTCCCTCTCATGTGATTCTCATTAGTAGTCTGCTGTGATTGCGTCCCCTCGTTTGCATTTGAAGTGGCTGCTCCGTGCAGGAGAATCCCCGCTGCATGGGAGAGGAATGGAGAGAGAAGGGGGAAAGAGTGGAGGAGAGGAGAGAGGAAGAGAGGAAAAGAGTGCCGAGCCACAGCCTGACATCTGGGGCTGCCTCTCTTATTCCCAGCGGCGCCAGCGTGTCATTACCGGGATTAGCCTGAGCCCAAATGCTCTAATGATTGCTGTTTTAATATATGTGAACCAGCACTGTCTCTTGACTCATTACCACCAATTTGCCTGCAACATACCTAGCTAGCCTTTCTTAGTGCTGACATTTTTTTTCCAAATGTTTTTCTTTTTTGGGTTTCCAAACATGGATTGAGCAAAAGTCTGTAGACTGCAGATTTAGTCCTTTATACATGTTAGGCCTGGTCAACCTGCTCACTGACTGTAAGCGCCGCCGAACACATGGATCGGACTCTGCGCAGTGGGACAACAGCAGAGACCTCATCATAGGGCCGTAAGCCTCTTTACGGATGAGTGGACATTGCAGCCTCTTGTGGAACTGCTGGTTAACGGCGGTGTTGTTTTTGTGGCAGACCTCACTCACTCACCAACCAACCAACACCAAAAGAATCCTGCAGCAGCTACTCGTCCTATAGCTTCACACATTACTAAATAATGAAGCGTAGAAGGAGATTGACTCACAGAAGGATTGACTATATTTTCTTCTCACCTATCAATATTTAGGATGGGTTTATCATGGACGGTCAGGATGTTGATAAAGCGCTGGCTTGTGAGGGCACACCCCAGTGGTTTCCTTTCTAAAAGAAGTGGTAAGGCTTGCTGAGGTGGGGATTGTGGCTTGTGTGTCCAGTGCAGCAACAGCAGCCCCATAAATACAGAAATGCATTCATGCCCCGGGGCAGTTTGGGGCTGTGCTGTGAAACCGGGCAGAGGCGTCTCAGCTTCAAGAGAAGTTCTCCAGGCAGCATGGCCCTGAGGGACCCTGCCTGGACCCTGTGACAGTTGACCTTTGACCCAAGAGAGATGCAGCAGGTGAAGAAGGCCTGGTGCAGGCCCGACTCCTCGCAGGTCATGCAGTGTCATGCAATGTATGATTTCTCTTTGGCTGTTGAAGGCCTGAATGACTAAAGAGGCCTACAAAATCATTTGACCAGCATAAGCATCGAGTGTACCGCAGTTCAGCGAGGCAACACTAGTATGAGAAGTTTAATGTATGTTTTTAAGGAAGGTGAACCAAATAAACTTTTTGTTTACAAGACTATATTCTGCAGTTTTTGTGCAGTTCAATTTTCCAGCCTATACACAGTATATATGTGTGTGTAAGAGTATGTTTGTGTGTATTGTTATGTATTATTATGTAGTATGTCTTATTCAGCATGAAGGCTATAGATTAGAGTTTACCCTGGAATCACTGGGAAGGTCATGCATGTAACTTTTGACCGGCTGCACAATCCATTTGCTTCTTTAAATCCAGGAACAACTCATCGTTAAATTGTTCTCCCTATCCAGCAAGTCATATGCACAACATACTTATTAAACACAGGAACAATATTCTTATCAATGATCACTGAATGGGTTTGGCAAAACTTCTGTAAACATCAGAAGAATCCGACCCTTCCTCACCACAAAAGCTGCACAGATTCTTGTCCAGTCCCTGGTCATATCCAAACTGTACTACTTCAACTCTCTACTGGCTGGACCCCCACAGAAGGTCACCAAACCGCTTCAACTGATTCAGAATGCAGCTGCCAGGTTAGTGTTCAACATTCCTAAGTTCACTCACACCACACCTTTACTAAGGAACCTTCACTGGCTCCCTGTGGCTGCTCGTGTTAAGTTCATATCTTTAACGCTTGCTTTTAAGGTCAAAACTGACTTGCACCCCCATACATAACAAAATTGATCAAACAGCGTGTCACTTCGTGTCCTCTCGGGGCTTCAAACACAGCTCGTCTTGAGCCTCCACCGCTCAAGAGAAGAGGGAAACATGCATCAAGACTCTTCTCAGTCCTGGACCCCCAGTGGTGGAATGAACTCCCTCTGCTGGTCCGATCGGCCGAGTCCTGAAGCGTTGCCTGAAGACTCAACTTTTCAAGGAGCACTTTGGCGACTAACTACGTCCCTTTCCTACTGCTTACTTATTTCTAAAAAATAAAAATAAAATCCTTTCTTTTGACTTCCCAATTCTCTATGACTTATGCTGTTCTTCTCTATGGCTTATGTATTGTTGGGTTAGGTTTTGGCTAATTATTATTTGACGGTTTTTGTATAGATGCTCTGACTGCAGTATCTTGGTTAAATATTTGACTCGGATTTAAGATGTTTTCAGGTTTCAGGCTGTTTTCACTGATGTACGTTGCTCTGGATAAGAGCATCAGCAAAATGCTGTAAATATAAATGTAAATGTGGACTGAATGGGCAGGCATAGGTAATGATTTTCATGGTTATGACATAACAAACCCTATGAAACAAGTATTGTGTACTTTTCACATGTGGGTTGCATCCTATATCAAACTCAGACTATTAAAAAAACATGCAAAATATACATTGCCATGATACTGCCCCTTTAAATGTTTTACAGGAAAGGAGGCCTTGTGTGATCTCCCTCAGCTGCAGGAACAAAATTCAGTGTTTGACTATACCTCAGGAAGGCGTTTAAACACGTCAGACGTCTGATTTCATCTGTGACAAAATATTAATTAAAGCAGCTCTAAATGCCAGCTTGTTAATTGGTTTGCACCTGCATTCGAAGACCAAGTTTTATGATTAATTTTATTTTTCCTCTTTCCTCCCCCTGCCGCCCACCCCACCCTCCCTTGCCCTGACTCGTATAAGCACAGGAGTGCAGGGTAAATATTGAATCAGCGACTAAACTCCCAGCTCTGTGAGAGTGAGAGCGCGGGAGGGAGATACAGAGGGAGAACAAGCCAGTGACGGGTGAGAGAGTTGGGAATCCTTCCTAATTAAGGCTCTCTAATCAAGCTCCAAGTGAAGGGGTCACTCCCTGGGAGTAATTTGTGATATTAAACCATGCTGCTCCGTTCGCTCTGTTTGTTGTGTCTTGCTGGCTAAAGCTGATCCCTCTTAATATCACTGCACATATGCAAATGAGCGTTTCAATATTGCGCCTCGTCGCTGGCGATCCTCTCTTAATTCAGCAAAAGGCTGGGTGTGCGACCCTGTCATTCACCATAGCCTGATGATTCTCCTCACTAAGATGAAGGCTGCCAGCAGAATCTCATGCTGCCTTCTGCTTACTGATATTATGCTAACCACACTAAGCAACCTGCCTGCTGCTTATACAAGACTTGATATGTTTTGCAATGTCTGAATGCAGGGACATTACTTAATAGCCTATGTCAGTATGTCATTTTAAATGATAAGATTGCGCTAAAATACCAAAAAGGCCTGGTTTCATTCATGGTGCAGGCACTGCAGACATTTAAAAGGACCCAGATTTACTTTTTTAACTCATTTTGCCATTCGAGGCATTTCAAACCGGGGGACAAGGTCTGGCATTTCAAAGAATTTGTTGAAATTGTTCTGACAAAAAACAAGCAAGAATCATGTCTAAAACTGCAACAGAACCATGCAACTGGTCCTTCATCCCCACTGTACTTGTCCCATGATGATGATGGCTGGTCTAAAAGGTAAGCCCAATATACTGAGGTTGTCAATTTTACTACTGCTATTGCTATTAGAATTTGTATTTGGAGTTATCCTTATGCTAGTAAAGGTGAGTTCAGGTAATACGGTGGAATTAGTGGTGTATCAGGTGTGCTGCTGCAGGCCACAGTCTCTTTTTAATTTTAAAATCAAATGGAACAATTCCAATTAGATAGGCAATGAAACAGCACAAGCCTGGAACTGCAACAGTGGTTGTTTTTATTTATTTTTACAGGTTCCTATTCTATTTTTATTTTTTAATCGATGCCTTATAGTTAAGCATGAACACACCCCAGCACACGGTTCCCTATATTTATCCCATTGACCAAATTAAGTAATGTGCCTGGGGAGCAGTGTGTGGGGATTCGAACCCACAACCTTCTAAACAGGGCCAGCTCCCTAATCACCAGGCCACCAGCTGCACATTGATTGTATATGCACTGTTTTGATTATTAACTGAGTAAGTAACCAGTAACTACAGCCTACATCAGTTCTCCTTGGCCTAACAGTAACAGAAGTCAGTAAAAGCTCAGAGTAGTTCAGCTACTCTATACTACTAATGATGTGTAAACTAGCATTATTTCATAGTGAGCCAGAGAAACATAGAGGAAATTTTGTCTTTAAAGTTTTGAGGCATGGTGATGTGGTCCTGATCTGTTCTAACATCATTTCTAACAACTCGCGTAATATAACAGCTAGCTAGCCCTAGCTTGGTGTGATAGTCAGTAAACAAGTATTAAGCATTTAACTTAACTTGCTTGTCTGCTGGATTGCTTGTGACCTGATATATTTAAAAAAAAAAATAGGTCATCATTGCCGTTGCTAGATTTATAAACCAATGTTATAAACATCGCAAAATTTTAGAGGATAAAGCTCATGCAGACACTAAACATGATATCAGAAAGATTCATCCTCCTTTTATCTCCTGGTATCTCTTATATTGCGTCTTTCTTTTCCACTGTCTTCTCGTTTGAATTTTTCTCGTTTCTTTTCTGTCAAGAGCAAAATTGTTGAGAGCCACTGACAAATGACCTCAGAACTTTAAACTCCAATTAATTTAGAACCCAGACTCTGTTTGAGAAAAACTACAGATATTGTTCAGGTTTATGATATAACTAGTGATGCACCGAAAGGATTTATTTTATTTATTTATTTATTTATTGGCCGAAACTGAAAACCGAAAATGGGGAAACGCTTGGCCGAAAACTGAAACCGAAAATCGAAAATAATTTTTTTAAATAATATTAATAGAATCTGTTACAAAACTATGAACATGTTTAATTAGCATTCAAACAATGCACAATGTAATATATAA
>JBBPDH010000104.1:6435140-6445911 GCA_037974565.1 Clupeocharax schoutedeni
ATTTTAGGCTATAAATGAGTGGGGCCAAGTAAAATATTTAATTTCAAATTATATATTACATTGTGCATTGTTTGAATACTAAATAAACATGTTTATAGTTTTGTAACATATTCTTTTAATAATTTAATACGCCCCCCCCCCCTTTCGGGTTTCGGTCTTCGGCCAAGTGTTTACCAGTTTTTGGTTTCGGTCCAAAAAAATCCTTTCGGTGCATCACTACTTTTAACCATTATTCTACATTTTAAGCCACTAAAATGTGCTGATGACAAAACAGCCATTAGCTTTATAAACATTAGCTTTTTGTTTCCCCTCGGGATGTGGGGGGGACTCATACTAGTAAACGTGTTAGTTATTCATTATGGTTTTCTTGTTCTTGAATCAAACTTGTTGAATATTTGTTACTACCTTAATCATGCTAACTGACTGGCTGTGATTTTTTTTTTTGACTGACTGTGATTTTATTTCTAGGTAGCCTAGCTAGTAGGCCGTGACTGTTGTCACACAGCACAGATTTTGTGAACTCATGAGTGACTGGTTTTCAATAAATGCATAATTTTCTTCAAAGCTGAAGATAAACACTTTTTAATTTGTAGTTACATTTTAGGAAAGGTTTATCGTTGCTTTACTCTATAGATCATCACCTTGTCCCCTGCTTTTTGGACCAGAAAGGAGTGTGACTTCTATGTTGATCTAGTTTAGGTATCTCAGAAAGTTTAATTCTGCGTAGTATGGTACGCTTAAGGCCTCATCTGTATAGGTCTTTATTCTTTACTACCCTGTTGAGTGTGTTTTGGTCCGTGTATGAGTTTGTTTTCCAGTGCAGCTGTGCAGTCATTTAATTCCATACACATATCCCATCAAATTGGATTCACCAACTGTAAAAGATGTGGCATCTGAGGTGTAATTTCCAAACATGCTTTGTGCTGCATACGTAAGCCGTACCACGCTCGCCGCTTCATTCCACTTAAAAAGTCAAAGAAGGGGATAAGCTCTTTGATGGCTTCGGAATTGTCTCGGCAGGTCGATGGCTCCTCAGGACCCCCTGTGGAATATATAATTAGACTTCATCCCATGTTGAGGGCAAGAATCATACACAGTGTCTTTCTGGGGGGCAGGAGGTGATAAAATTATAATACATCTCTTTAAATTCTACCCCATGCAAGGGAAATATGAGATTTATTCTGCAAGGCTGAACAAGGAGTTTGCATCTGTGAGAGAGTGTGTGTGTGTGTGTGTGTGTCCGGACTGCAGGCCCTCCATAGCAATTAGGCTGAAAATGCGGGAGAGAGAAGGAGAAGAGAAGAGACAGGTGCCAGGAAAAGGCAAGCGTTATGCTCCTCAATCACCCTCTGCAGTTCTATTTCACTCTCTAATGTGGTCCATCATCATTCCTGGGCATGTATATCTAGAAGTGCCTCAAGTCACTCTAATGCTGCCTTTTAATGCTCTGCTCAGGCCAAGTTAACATCCTCTTATATATTCAGGGACAGATCAGAGTGGTCTGATTACACACACACACACACACACACATTAACATGTAGCAGTCTTTACGCAGCATCTGCTGTAGTCATGCTACCTCAGTGTGAATTAAAGCCACTTTAAGAATTCTCACACTGAAACTGCATTTCTGAGAGAGCAACGTTGTCTTAGAGGCTAACTGTAAAAGGGCCTGCTTCCTTAATGATCGGACTTTTGCACAAGGACTGTTTTAAGAAGCAGTACAGAAGTGAAGACTTATTTCATTCGCTTATAGAGAAAGCTATGAATGATTTTTTACAATTTAACTGTAGGCATTAGAGTTGAGCCGGATACTCGGCTGAAATGAGTATCCGGTACGGATAAAGTACTTTTGACGAGTACGAGTATCATACGAGTAATACGAGTCAATATCTGTGCTTGCCCCTCCCCTACACACATACAGATTTATTGTGTTGCTGTGTCCCGCTCTGCTCACTCACACACACAACACTGAGAAGAGAAGAGAACAGCACGCTCTCTCTCTCGCTCTCTCCCTCGGTCATTAACCAGTAGAGTTATGTAAACGTGGAGTTTGTTCAGACATGCTGCTTGGTAGAATGCGACTCCCGCCTCTGCCTGTCGGAGATTTTTTTTCTTTTTTAAACCGTCAGCTGGCTCTAACCCAGCCCACTTTCGGGTTAAACCCCGCCCACTTCCTGGTTAGGCCCCGCCCAATCCGAGTACAGATACGAATACACATAATTCATATGGTTAACGGATACAGATACAGATACAGATAATGCTGTACTCGCTCATCCCTAGTAGCCATGGTGTCATTTTCATTTTTCAACATGAATGTTATATTGGCATCTAGAGGTAACACTGTAAAGAAGTCAAGTTCAAAAAAGCAGATAAACAGGTGTGACGGTTATATGAGTATTTTTTAAGAAATTGAATTTCTTAGAAATGGATGAGGCCTGGTTTCGGACTGAACCGCTTAGCCAATGGTGAGTCACCTCTTAAAATGTGGTCTAGACTTAGACTGTTGCATAACAAAGCTGCAAAATTCCAACAACACTTACCTCCTATACTTCCGTTAACTAAATCTGATCAAACTTTCAGCTCACGCCAAAGTAGCAAATGTAGCACTTTTGCTACCAGAATATATAGTTCAGTACCACAAAGGAAATATTAGAAGCACCTTTTGTTTACAAAATAAACTGGTTTAAAAATTCAGTGGAGATTTTAAGAAAGCAAAAAATGATTATGGATGTAATGTTATATAAAAAATCCAAATAGGGAACTTTTGAGCCACTGAGCATTACGGCGGTAAGTTTTTATAATGAATAAGTTTGACAAGTTTCATTCATGATCCCTGTCTTAGACATCCAAGCCGTTAACTGGTATAAACCCTTTACAATAGGGAAGTTCTTTCACTAGTAATCAGGTTGTTTAAAGTCGCACAACTCCTGATACCAAAAATGTTTCAGTATCCATTCATGGAAAAGTTCTATAAAGAGCAAAAAGTAGTTCTTGCTCTAAAAAACTGCAGGGAAAGACACACACTGCTGTTAATTGACTGGTGCAATACCTTCTTTCGGTTACACTCCACCTGCCATCACTGATTTCCAGAATGTAGACTATGAGCGCTTTGTGAGCATCCTCAGACTTTTATTTAAAAGAAAAATGTTCAAATTCACTTCGCATTGCTGACAAAATCAATCACACAAAATCTATATATCTGCTGAAACATAGAGACGGGTATTGCAAGGCTGCAGAGGTTCACATGGGGGTTCAGGCCTCCCCAGTGAAGAGAGAAAGAAATGGATTGAATCACTGCCTTCCTAAACTGTGCACTCAATCCATCCAACCTCTACTCTCACCCGCTGTCTTGATCTATCCCTCGCTCTGTCTCTCAGCCCTGGTTAGAGTGCACATGACAGCCAGACCAGCAGCTCCGTTTGTGCAACACCCCTCCACCCCCACGTTCCAGGTTGAGGTAAGGAAGGCAGGACTGGAGAAAAAAATAACAACAACAACAATAACTACTTTTCTGTGTGACGCATCTTCCTGCGTACGCTGTATCGGGCTGACGTGGGTTGGGGAGTCTCAGGAGAGGAGGATGACATTTAACAGTGGCTAAAAACAATGGCAGAGCAGCACTTTAATGTCCAAGCCACGTCCTCCAAACACGCCTTTTCCATTCTAGAGTGTCTCCACGTTGAGTCAAGTGCAGTAAATGTGCATGAAAGAGCCCGGGCCCCTGAGGAACTCACTATCTGATACCCACAAGAATCAGCTGGCCTTTAAGTCAGGCGTTATACAGAGCCGGAGAAAGCACAGGCCTTTAGGGTTTTTGTGCCAGCTTTTTAACACTACGAAGGCTCTGACAAACAAACTGTGCCACAGCTACATCTAAATAATGAAAAACGCTCTCTGGCATTCTGCTGAGTGGTGCTTTTGTTTTTTCCTTTAATTACTTTGTCAACAATCACTCCCCATTCCATCTGTTTCCAGAATTCCATTGAAATTCTCTGATACAGTAATGCTTTGGTTTATCCAGTGCTATCTAGCAGTGGGTAACTATCAGTATACCAGCGTAGTGGACCAACTGAACTGATGTAGTAGATGAAGCTATAAAAATACAGCATAATGTTCTTTATAAGATACAGCTATGATTTGACCAGGGTAGGTATTTAAAGGAATGCCCTAGATCTATGACTTTATAATGTTTGCAGTTTTGTGAAAATAGCTGAACAACAGCCTACAGTGTCTAATAAGATAAGATAAGAAGATCATGCTCAGTGCAAAAAGAGGAATAAAGAGAAGACAATAGAGAGTTAAGAAAAGACAATAAGAGTAGTAATAGTGCAAATGGAATAGCAAGTGTCAAAAAAAATAATAAGATTATTAGTGCAAGCGGTTATGAGAAGTGACTTGGTGTGTTTGTGTCTTTACAAATATGAGGAATGCAATAAAATGAGGTAGCAGCAGGTGATGAGGGGACTGATAATGTGCTGGTATTTAGCTGGTTTAATGTGGAATGCTATGTTTTGTGGTCAAGAATTGTACATATATTGTAGAACTTTGCAAATAATAGGAAAATACGTACCTCCTAGGGGCAGGGTTATGCCTGAACTTGTAGCTTTTAAGGCAAAACATTAAAAAAGTACTACTTCTTTGGAATCATCTTTTTACAGTGAGAGTTTTATGTTTTAAAACTTTCAGCGTGGATGAGTATGTAGCACAATGTGATTTATTAACTTTAGTCGATGATAATTAGGATAAAATAAGAGGATGTCCAGACTGCAGTATGGCTATAGTGTGTTGCAATCCAAAAATTATATTTCAATTATATTTAAATCAAACATTAATAGACTTTCCAAGTAGAACTGAGTTCACTGAGTGAGTGCTACCTAATAACCGGATATTAAGACATTTAGCATATGTTTTCTTTTCTTATATTTCTCTAATTGATATCATTTTTTATTTAACACATTTAATGTAACATAGGGTATACACGGAAAACAGTCTGCAAGCTAAAGCGGCGGGGCCTATTTAATACAAAACTGTATCTGCACATTTAATGGTATTCCATCTCCTTCACATGTCAGGTATTTTGATGAGGCTTCACACTTTTTTCTATGACCTGTAGACTACTTTAATGCTATTAGGTTGGTGGGAGGTCACTGAACAGTTTTGTGTTTTGCATTGGAATATGCATATGTTCTCATAGTTTTTTAAATTCCTATATAATTTTAGTCAAAACAAGCCTAAAGCAACAAGCAATATTTCTAAGCAACAAACAACAGTTGTTTTGTCTCATTGGGAAGTGCTGCTATCTAAATATTAACAGACTATTGTCTGAGTATATTATTAATATAATATAATACTGGAGAAGTGATTTTAAAAAGTGTTATTAAATATTTATTCATGGAGCTGTAATTATGTTTAAACTATATTTATATTTAAGCTGTAATTATACTTACACATGCATATATTTAAAATATATTTGTTTTCATCATTTTTAGCTCACATCATCATAAAAGTTCACAAGCCCACAATAGTCTTCAATGATACATGGGACTGTGTATCTGGGCTTTATGTTGGGATAAGAGGCGGACACTCGGTTTGTTGGTTTTTCAGGAACACTCCACATTTTAGCGAACTCTTTTCATGAATTCTACAACCACATCTGTTTTTTTTGTGCTCCCATATTAAAATTAATGTAAGAGCTGACAAATCATGGGCTAAAACCTCCCTGCCATGTCCTTTTCCCAATCTCTCCTGTTTGGTCCCGGTGTTTGGGTGAATTAAAAAAAAACAAAACAAAAACAAATATTTTCTATGAAGTGGCGGTTTGGTTGTAAAGCACATATGTCCCGCAGCTCTGATTCTACATCCTGTCACATTAATGATTCAAAGCACTCAATATAAATATTAAAACTAATAGCTTCACTATTCGGCTATTACTCCATCATTCCCTGAAATCATCATTAAACATTCAGAGCCTTTTAGAAAATTTACACACTTGAATTTGATGGCAGGGAGAAGAGGCTGTCAGAGTGAGAGTCCCTGGAAGCTTAAATAATAGCGGAAAGCTGTTTATGGAACATGCTTTATTTATTCATCGTCTCAGAGTAAGGTCTTCAATTTAGTCAGATAGGGAGAGAGAGTAAGAGGAGGATTGAGAATGATGGGTAGAGAGAGAGAGAGAGAGAGAGAGAGAGAGAAGAAAAGGAATAAGAGAAAAATCAAAGCCTTGCTCAGGGAAAATGCTGAAACCTGCCTCTTCCCACATTGTTGGAAAAAAAGGAGAGAAAAAACGCCAAAACAAACAGAAAAATGCACAATCTAAGAGAATCCCTCTACAAGGTCAATCAATGGGAGGACTGAGGGATCCAGGAGCAGCTAATGGATGGTGAAGAGACAGATACAGCTGTTATGAATTTTTAAAGTACTTCCTCCAAGCGAGACTGCCGTAAATCAATGAGGACTTATTGGGAGGATCAATTATGCAAACTTTAAAACATTTAATGACACATAATGAAGCAGTCTCATGGGTGTCGGATTTGTGTGTGTGTGCACTCAAGCAGTGAGTGCTAAGATCAGTCAGCCAAATCCTGCAAATTGTCACAGGTCATCATTAACAAACAGTGTATAAAATTAGCATCAAAAACGCCCAGGATAAAAAAAAGGTTTTCTGTTATGCTTACATTGATCAAACCCTAATTTGGCTTTCTGGACCTTTAAACCTGTTTGGAAAAAAAACAACAAACATCAGGGTGCAGTGTTCCTTTAAATGCTGGGAAGTGCAAATGAATACCACACCTTCCCCTGAGACATTCTCCTTTTCTCTCTCTAAAATGATCCCATAATAAAAAAAAAATGAAAATGGTATTTTTTGAAGCTCATTATAGGAATAGCCTCAGGCTCTCCCCTGTGTGACTTATCTGCAGGCATTGAGCTCTAAACAATGTTTAAGTTGAGCCACAGCACATTAAAAGAGTGCGGGGCAAAAAACCTGTCTTCCATTCGCCCCCCACCATCCTGGAGCTTGTGACCTTAGCCCTCCCACATATTTAAGCTTTTTGTGGCTTTAGGGGCCATTTATGTTTAATGGATGGCTCTATACAGCCATGTCTGCCTCGGCGGTACCACTTTAGCCTTATCCGCCATGGCATTCTGACACTTAGCAGCTTGTTTGCAAAATTTAGGCAATTACTCTCCATTCATTTTCTGAAGGATAGTGTTTTCCATTTACAGCCCTAACTACTCAATTAATCATAATATGTATGTAGAATAACCACTGAAATAACACACATGGAGAAGATATTTCAGTTTGCTGGGTTTTACTGTTTTTTATTGTTCCTGTGACAATAGAGGATATTCTATTCTATTGTATTGTAAACACAAATTACAATGCAAAACACACAGACACTCACGCACAGACTCTTTCTTCCATGATACATATCAAAATGATACTGTTCATATTTGAGGGCTTAGGGCTTTGGGTCAGCTTGTGTGTTGTTTACAGTGTGGTGCCATAAATTCATTTTTTATTAGCTTGGCTTCTGTATCAAACCCATTGACAATTCCTTCCAGATGTTTGCATGAGTCCCACGGGTGTTTCACCATCCTCAACTGGGGTACTCATCACCAAGCGCACATCTGTCCCGACTGGCTCAATCTTACTGAGCCTGCCTGAACAACCTCTTTATCACGTCTGCCCACAAAGAGGGAAAGCTTTCATACTCTATAGCATTTGATGCTTTTTTTTCTCTCTGATGCACATGTACCATAAAGGCCGTACTTTCAAGCTCTCTTGCTTGCATTGTCAGTGGCATGCTGGAATGTTAGCAAGGAATGAGCCATAATACCGAAAGGCCATTTTGCTTTCTCTCAAGTGAATGGCTGAAGTAAAGAGGCACTTAGCTGCGGTCTCCGATGGAACTGAGAGCTTTCTCTCCGTCTTTCTCTCTTTTTACCTCCATTTTTCTCTCTTTTTACCAAATGGACCTCTGAGATTTCAATGCAGCGATATGATTTCACCAGATTCAACTGGATATTTATCCACTATTTACCTTTATTTATAATGGATATCACTTTGCTGCATTTTTACAATTCACTCTATTTAAAGTCAGAAGCTTGATGTAAAAACAGCACTGCAACCACAGCACTGTAAAACAAACATGAAAGTAATTTTAAGGCCATCTGCCATTAAATTCCACATGTTTAGTTGAAGGTATAACTATTGTTATGCCTCCCACTGGGGTAGAATAGCTTATAATTAGGCATCCAAAATGCTAATTAAAAAAACTGCCAAATGTAAAACTGGAACATTATTAATGCCATTTCCATATCATCATCAACTAATATTACTTAATGATTTAAAATATGTCATTCAGATCTGACCCCAAATGTTTTATGTTCAAAATTTCAAACTTTTGAATGATATTTTACACTACCAGTCAAAAATGTTGGCACATGTTACTCACTTAATATTTACTAAAAATACACTCAATATCCAAGTATACAGTATTTTCACCATCTGAGTATCTTTAGCCAGAAAATATTTTTGGTCAATTTTTCTTTTGCATTTTACCTGTTTTTAACTGTGCATTAGCTACTTTAACTGTTGATTAGCTATAGCTAGCTTAGCTCCTTTTTAATATGTAATAACTGTCATAAATCAAACTAATAAAATTCAATAACAATAGTATATTATATACTGCAGTTTGTGTTTGTACATTTTTGATAGCTATGACCTCTTCTGCTGTTTAAACTGATAAGACAGTATTGTCTTTTACCCAAACATATTTCTGGCTGTGGTTCCTATCTTATTGCTCAGATCAACTTGAATATAGATGTAAATCATTAACATGATCCAATCCCAGTTTCTTTTCTGTTAAAGATATACAAAAAATTAGACAGTGTTTGTTTCTAACTGAATAAATTAGAACAAATTGGTAGTGGTAAACACTGTGCTACTCCTCAAATAAGACGAGCTGTTTTGTTAGAAGTCCATCAGAAAAAGCTCTTTCTCTTTGGCTCCACTGGCTCAGTTTGAAAAGAGCAGAACTCCAGGTAGGAGCTAAAGACTGCACACCGGCAGATTAGCAGAGAGCTGGAAAGTGAAATAAGGAGGTATAGACGGGTTGAGCCGGTGACACGTGGTGCCTGGCCTTGTGCAGGTACATGTTCACGCTTGGCTGCCTTTTGCTCAGACAGGGGAGATGACCCGGAGTTCGGCCAAAATGTTTACTGGCAGATGTGTTTTAAAGGAGTCCTCCTTAGCTGGTCATGGCAGCGGAAAATACCCTGCTGTTCAGCGCATCTGCAATGCTCCACTCATCCACTGCTCCACCTACAAAAATCCTGACCTTTTAAAAAGAAATGATGGAGAAGCTGGCCGTGCCTTAGTGTTTTTTTTCTTCTTATGCTGCCTCTGTCTCTTATACACCCTCCCTCCCTTTCTTTTTTTCATACCATTGAAGCTCTCTCTGTGTTAGGCTCGAAGGCAAATTCTGCCCCCCCCTTGCACCCCGTTTCGCATCACTTTTAAGTCTGGTGCCGGCTTCGGCCGAAAGCCCCTTGGCTCTTGGCTTCTGTGCAGCGGTTCGCGTCAGAAGCTACAATTTGTGATTCACAGATGACATGAGCAGGGAGTTGCTGGTGGCTGTTGAGGCGCTTTTGCAAACCAACGCGAGTAATGTGTGATATGATGCGACTGGAAACCAGCACCATCACCAGCAGCACCAGCAAATTGCTGTTTTCCTGACACACAATAGAGCTTCTGTATTCTCGTTAGTGTGATGGACAGACATAGCCACGTGGTGCTAAGCAGCACGCTTCTACAAAGGCATCTGAAATGTGAACATCTGAAATGTGTTAGGTGCCTTCTGACTGTGTTTCTGTTTACATTGTATGCAGGGTTCTGAAGCTGGTTTCTGGTGCATTTGTATGTATTATGACAAATGATATGCCTGCAGTTCATTTTACTCTAATTCTGGATAATTAGTGCTATCATTTCCGCATTCATTAGTAGTATTACTCATGGGATGCGGCCTGATGCTAGGGCGGCTTTATACCCCTCTAACTAATGCTGGGTAATGGACACGGAACCCTCAGTCGAATGTGTAGCTGCTCCAGAGCATCCCAGTTTATTGGTAATTCTTTCCTTTGGAGATTATCCAAAGTTAATGTAGAGCTGAACACCTGTGTCAACAATTAGATGGGGGGTCTGCATACCTTTGGACATACCTTGTATATCTCTTTGGTTCTATGATAAAGAGATTGTTGCTGATGTGAAGCCAATTCACTGGGGCAGTAAGTCACACTTTCCCTGCCTGCAGTCCTGTCACAGCTCAGTGAGCAGCATTGCTGTGGCAATGAGCCTTCAAATCCAGCATAACCCTTTTAGACCTCGGCTCTCTCTGCTGGAATGTGACCAACATGAGCTTGGAGAGTGGAGGAGGGAGGAAATGTAGAGATGGATGTCCTCCAAATCCTATGGGGCATCAGTGTCACCTATGGGTCCTAGCATCATTTGATTTCAGTTCTGTCTAACATCCCACCTTTTAAGAAATATTTTCTAGCAGATCCACACCAGGCGGATGCTTATTTGGGGATGAGAAGTTCAAATTGATGACACTATGCTTTTTAGGTTCATGACCAGCTGTCCCTACATAGACTCCGAATCTGTTTCATTGTACTGTATATGTTTATTAGAGTTGAGCCAGATACTCGGCTGAAACGAGTATCCGGTACGGATAAAGCACGTTTGACGAGTACGAGTATCATACGAGTAATA
>JBBPDH010000104.1:6448550-6460946 GCA_037974565.1 Clupeocharax schoutedeni
TTCAAGACAACCCGACCCACTTTCGGGTTAAATCCCGCCCACTTCCGGGTTAGGCCCCGCCCAGTCAGAGTACAGATACAGATACAGATAATTCATCTGGTTAACGGAAACAGATACAGATACAGATAATGCTGTACTCGCTCATCCCTAATGTTTATACAGAACCAAATACACATGGCTACTACAGCATGTTAAATATAATGGCATGTCTGTCATACCCCTGGTGTGGTTCTGCTAGAACACATTTCTTATAGGGGGACCTATCGCCCAGGGCATTGGTGTTTTCCAAAATTCCAACAGAATCTTTTTCTTTTTCTTCTCAAAAATCCAGCAGGACCTGTAGAAATTGGGCAAAGCATTGCGCCTGTGTGAAAATAAAGCTTTAGTAGCCTCTAGTAACACAGCCGAAACCTTTATCTCTGTCAGGCCGAGCTGACAACAGCCTGATAGGCTTTTCCCCCTGTGACTGTGCCCACAGATAATTTACTTTTCAGGAGATCTTTGTCAGGAGGAACAATTGGAAAGTTAAATAATTGATGGTGGACATTTTATTGAGGCATACCACAATCATGACCCTAAGCTAAGGGCACTAAAGTTGAAAGCCACTAGAGGAACGGTTCAGTCTCAACCATCTGCAGAATAAGTAGACTCTGGCCGATGCTGCAGTATTCAAGCAACACTGATTCAACCAGCTGCATGATAGCAGAGGACAGAAACTCTATCAGCATAATTCCAGTTAGCTAAAGTGCATGACGTTTTGAACAGATGTACTTTACCATGTTTGCAAATGACCCCCAATGTCAAAATGTTTCTTTTTTGGTGAAAATATTATGAAGCTGATTCTTTTTCAGACACACCTCTTAACACCTATGCTTACTCTGTGGTTTCCTGACGGTTTTAAACGGTTTGAAAATATTAATAGTAAAACCTATTGACTAACATTAAGAACAGTTCTGCTAGTTATGGTCCTTAAAGAATAGTACACATTAAAATGTAAGTTCATAAATGCAACTAGTAAAATACGTTTTGCCTTCCGAACCCTAGTCAATGTTTGTACTATGGGAACCAATGCAGGAATGTAAACAAATGTGACTACAGTCTGATGAAACAGATTCTGGGCCCTACATATCTGAACAGTCAGGTCTAATCTGATTTAAGAAAGAAATCTAAATCTCTCTTGCAGTGTGAACAAAGCCCTAGGCATATAACCTCAGACTCAAAATGGTCTGATACCACCATGGAATATTTTGTACTTGTGGAAGTACTGATTAAAAATAGAAACAGTCTAGTTTTAAAGGGAGAGACAAGAGCAAATGTGGATATTTAGTAGCGTAAATGGACTCTGACCAATTCCCTGGCTTATTCATGGGGCTTATTTATGTTTATTTCATGTTTAAGTCTTGCTTTAATCCTCATTCATTTATTTAAAGGCATGAAGATGCAATCTGAAAAATTAAACTGATGAAGTTGCAGCTGTGGTTTACATGTACCACAGCCCGTGCAGTGCCTTAAGGATTATGAACAGCTTCCTTACTACTATTCATTTTGATATTTTCACAAAGATTTTATTTTCTTGTAGTCTCGTATTAGGTAGACTAGAACTACATTTAAGTTAAATCAAGTAAACTGCCTTAACATTTAAATACTTTCTATCTCAAGTATTTATACTATTTAAGTATATTATAGCATATCAACAAAAACAAGGCACATTATCGGCCACGTCAGTTTCAACTTTTCAGTGCTACAAGCTATATATCTGACCATTACTTCAATGATGTTGTTTTCAAATACACTTTAAAATAGAGTTGGTCTCCCTTTGCAGATATAACAGCTTCCGCTCTTCTTGAAAAGCTTTCCACAGGATTTTGGAGTTTGTGTGGGGTCAGGCACTGATGTTGGGTGAGAGGTTCTGGCTCCCAATCTCCATTCCAGTTCATCCCAAATGTTTTGGATGGGGCTGAGTTCAGGGTTCTGTGTGGGTCAGTCAAGTTCTTCCACACCAAACTCATGTACCCATGTCTTTATGGAGCTTGCTTTGTGTACTGGGGCACAGCCATGATGGAATAGAAAAGGTTCTTCCCAAAATGTCTCGGTATACTGAAGCATTAAGATTGTTCTTCCCTAGAGGTAAACAGGTGTTGTATTGTGACCCAATACTTTTGTCCATTCTATCTATCTATCTATCTATCTATCTATCTATCTATCTATCTATCTATCTATACTTGTTTTTTTATGAACAATGCTCTCCTTATACAGTATATAGTTCGTATATACCTTCAGTTCTGTAGAAAACGCTGTAGCATTTTATGTTTAGTGATATGCAACCACCAAAGCAGGCTAATTCATATGATTCTAGACTTGATTTTACAGAATATAGGAATGTCTATCCGTGATTTTTCTTGCAATTCTCACCCTTTCTCTGCATGTTACTGAATACAGACCACATTGTAACTCTATTATCGAAATAAAACCACGGTCAATCCTGACACATGCCTCAATTGTGCGAGAAGGACTGTGTGAGAGAGAAGGATTATTAGAAAGACTAAGCAGAAGAGGGTCTCTCCTAGATCAAGTCGGTCAGGTTCAGCAGCTGCCATTCATTGTTTAATTCAGCAGGTCTCCTGTAAGCTGGTGAATCCACTACCACAAGCACCTCTGAGGCTCTCTGCTCCAAGGCTGTGAGAGCCGTATGCTTTTTGAAGTGCAAATGTGATGACAGGGGCTCCGTTGATGGCCTTGGCTGTGACACACGCACCCTGGGGCTAGGTCAACAACATCGGGGCCCTTCATCCTAACGCAGGCTCCGCAGGGACCCCTCGGACACAAGCTTGTGCCCTTCCAGCGTAGTGGCTGTGGACCACAATCCTTTGCTGCTCCCGCACTCCTGTCGACATTGCTGGACTCCACCTCCCCCCCCCCCCCCCCCTTCTGTCCTTTAGACCCTCAGATCAGTCGGGTCTTACACTGGCTGTCAGCAGGGGCGAACAGGTTTTGACCTGGCTTTTCCAGTGTCCCCCAAAACACCTCCCCTTTTCCCAGCCTGTACACCATTTCTATGACTCCTCACCATCCCACTGTACAACACCGGGCTGGAAAGCTGCCCAGTGCCCCAAAGGGTAGGCCCCACTCTAGATAAATTAAACTGCTGGAATTGAAGGGTGCAAAGCCAGGAGGCGAGTTCAGGAGAGACCCTTGTCTTGACAGTTACTGTTTAATTAGCCAACTGGGCTTTTGAGGCCTTGAGAAATGGCAGTGTGTATCCGACCTCTTTAATCCCAACCTGCCATAAACAAGTCCCAGCCCACTATCCATCCAGCTCAGAAGGGGGGAGGGAGGGAGAAGCTCCGCTGTTCTTGTCGAAAGTCCTAAATCTCGTCTCTATTTCCCCCTCAAGGCTCTGACGGAACCATTTTTAATCCTGCTCCCCTTATTAGATGCATGATTTTATTGATTTCTTCGCCTCTATCTCTCTCTATGGTAGAGCTGACATTGTAGCAGCAGAGAAAAACAGAGTTTGATTTAGACTTCACCCAAGAAGCATGCGGGGTAGTTGATACAGGCTGCGATGCTTGGCTCCTCAGAAACGTCTTTATTACAAGCCACGGTGACATAAAAATGATCAAAACGTCCCATCTCTGTGTTTTTTCTGTTTCTCCCCTTTTCTCTCTTCAATTCTTCAACAACATTTCTGAAACATTGAGGTTGTGAAGACATGCCTGCTTGGTCATATTAGAAGTGAGAATAGGGGTCTGCATCTATAATCATTATGACACACAATACAAAAAGGAGTGTTGCTTGATGTAGACATATTACCTTTATTGAAGGTGTTTTTGAAGATGGCTCGGCATGAACAGTCAGACATCTTAAAAAAGCAAGCCAGATCACAGAGGCACAGAGGCATCAGAACCACACATTTTCAGTGGTGATATCTGAATACAGTGGCACAGCCTCGCAGGGACATCTTCGCTTATCACCCATTGGAAGACAAAGAGAGGAAAACAGTACCCACTCCACTTCAGACAAACTGGCACGTACAGGCAGGTCCAGCCCCAGGATCTTATAATTGTATCTTTGACGTGTCAAAATGGCAGGCAGTCATTGTTTCTTTGAGTCCACTATAGGTGGAGACATCATCCCCTAGAGTGAGGTTTGAAGTTTGGATATGCCTCTACTCAAGATATGTGTTGGCCATTTTTGTGGAAGAAGCCTGCTGTTTTTCTTACAGTTCGTATAGCCGAACTCTGTCTGAATTGTGGCTGAAAGACTGGCAGGGTGCCCATCAGGAGCGTTTTTCCAAGGTGTGAAATGCTGTCACCTTCATCTGTTTCACTTCTTCCTGCTCGGACATGGCCACCGACACGGCCCAGTTAAGCTGGATGGGTGGAGGGAAGGCTTGTTTTTCACTGACCATTTTCAGAGGGTTTGATTTTGGCGAGTTCTCTCCACAGAGAAACGTATAGGAGATTTGCATCATTCTGAATGAACAGAGGACAAAGTATGTTTATCTGTAGGGGCACATCACAATTCCTTCAGACTCATAGTTTATTAAACTGAAGACCAGTGGTCACCAACCCCGCTCTGGAGATTTGCTTTCTTACAGAGAGCAGCCCTTTGATGTTAATTAAGGAGAAACTGATTTAAAATTGTGTCAAAAAAGAAGAAAAATAAAATCAAATAAAGAGAAATAGATAACTGTCTGCCCCTAAGTTCTTCATGAGATTTCTCAAAATACCAAGTACGATCCTGTACTGTAAATAGTCATTTAAAAACAGTAAATATCTAAGTGTTTGTGACTAAATTTAAGTAATGATATTAAGATAAGATAAGATAAGAAGTTAAGATATTAATTTGAAAATTCTTGTCTGTATATTAAATGTTTGCTCCTGTTCAGTGTCCAAGTCAATATTTTAAAGACACAAAACATCTGCAAAACATGCTAAAATGTCCCATAGTTCTAGATTCAATCACAGAATTTTCAGAGATTTATTAGAAAAAATGTTTACTTTAGAATTTTCTCTCAATATTTTGTCCAATTTGGTCATGTTCAGTCGCACTTTCTAGCTAGGATTCCTCAATTATGAGATACTAGCGTCACTGGGATCTTTCTTTAATGCTACATTTCTGGACAGCTCAATGTGCTTTTTCTCCTTTTACTCTTTTCTTCTTTTCTCATCAGCTGAACCCTGGGCTAATTTTCATGCTGGCATATGAGTGAAATGGTAGAATTAGTTATGTATAGCACTCAATCTCATGTGACATTTTCCATACCCATTGTGATCCTTTCCATCTTTAGCCACCTTTGAAGTGTTAGGAAAAAGGCAGCCTCTCCTGCCATTTACAGCTGCTCTGTTCAATAATGGTAACTAAAAGAGACTGCACATTACATCAAAGACATCATTCTTGATATGTGATGATCTAAAATCTTATACCAAAAAGATAGGCATTCTGACAGTCAAATGTGAGTAATCAAAGTCAGTAATGTCTCTGTGGTGGCCTGACCTCCTGTCACTAGCTATCCTCTTCTTGATTTAATGTAGCTTCGCGTATCTGTGGAGACCTATAATAAAGACAGCCTGTGCTAAAAGAGCCTGCTGCCAGCCCCTGTTACCTGTTCCCATGCTCTAAATGCAAGGACACCACCTTTATACTTGGCTGTGCCATTTTGGCTAGCCACTTAGCATTCTGCTACATTCGTTGACAGTATGAGCTAGCCACATTGCCTGATCGTTGTTGGCAGTGCCTTCCTACCACCCCCACCCCCCCACCCCATCTGGTCCTATAAACAAAGAGGTACTACCGTGATTTCTCTTTTGCTTTGTTGCCTGATATGCTGCCGGACAGATAGATGAGCCTGCAGTGTTATTTACTTGTTTATTTATTTATTTGTCCTTTCTGCCTCTGCTGCTTAATATAGGGTACAAAGGAAGTAAGGAACCTCAGTGCCATGCATAAATCCAATCTGTTGATTAATGTTCTAGCTTTACAGGCTGCGATGTTTTCCGCTTCAGCACGCCGTCAGTGGAAAAGCTTTTTTCATGGTTTATTTAACAGAGAGTCATTTTGATAAGCGGCAAGGAGAGATACTTTAAGAGACACAATGACTAGATGGGACCTGTCAGCAGGCTTGGCCTTCTTAAGGGACAGTATCGACAAGACAGGCAAGGTAAGGGGGGGGCATTCTGGATGGTACAGGTAACTTATTATAGAAGACTCCCTCACACATTTACACCTCACTTTCCAAATGGCTTGGTAACCCTTTTTACAAGGTTGAAATCACTTTTGCATTTAAATGCACTCCTTTTTTTAAATATAGCTTCTCATGTTCTAGACAGTGCTCTAATACACAGTTTCAGCTGTATGGAGAGGTGATTAAACATATGTAATGGGTTAGTGTTTATTTTTGTAAGGTTACAAATGCAGAAAAGTAAATAAAATCCACCCACCTCCAGGACTCCTCCCGTCTGATGCTAAAAAGAAAATTTCCCACGTCACTTGGCCTTCGGAGTTACTCTGAAGCCTCCCATCACCTCCATTATCTTATCAGAAACGTGAGTATAAATAAGCAGATGGTGTATGATGGTGTATGATGGTATGGTTTCTGTGTAAGCATACACAGTTAGGTGAAACAACTTGTGGCCAGTTACATATTGGATTAAAAAATACAAATGAATCCAAGGCATAGGAGTCATCCTCTACAAAGTGTTTATTGCACATCTCTTTTGCATTTAAATGCACTGGGTTGTTTTTATATAGCTTGTGTTCTAGACAGTGCTCTAATACACAGTTTCAGCTGTTACAAATGCAGAAAATGACATCCAGACATTTTAACACCTAAGCACTTACCTAAATGTTGTGCACGTCAAGAATGCAGTAACATTAAAGGTGAGTAACGGTCATTACTATAGTACCTGTTAATGGAGTGGGATATATTAAGCAGCAGATTAACAGTTTTTCCATTCTTAAAGTTGGTGTGTTGGAAGGGCGAACATGTGAAAGTAAAGATATGAGGCATCTTGTCAAGAGCCTGTGTGATGGCTGACTGGGTCAGGCCATCTGCGGTGTTTCAAGATTCAAGATTCAAGATACTTTATTTGTCACATGCAGTCATACAAGTACAACACACAGTGAAATGTATCCTGAACCGCTCCTGTTACTGACTGTGCAAACATTAAAACAATAAGTAAAGTCTACATTAAAATTAAAATCTAAAATTCTAAAATTAAAAAACTAAAATTCTAAAATTAAAATCTAGGCCTTTGTATGTACATTTCAGGTCTTTGTGGGGTGTTCCTGGTATGCTGTGGTTATTACCTACCAAAAGTAGTCCAAGAATGTACATCTGGTAAACTGGTGATGGTCATGATTGTTCACTGATGCACGTGAGGAGCGATGGCTGTTGCACCTGGTCACAGAAAAGCTACTGTCGCTCAATCTGCTGAAAAAGTTAATGCTGGCTGTGACAGGAAGGTGCATCACAGCTTGCTGTGTATGAAGATGCATAGTCACAAACTAGTCAGAATGCCCTTACTGATCCCTGTCCACAGCTAAAAGCATCTACAGTGGGTATGTGAGAATCAGAAGTGGACCATGAAGCAGTTGAAGACGTCCTGGTCTGATTAATCCATTTTTCCCTTGTGGATGAGGAGGTTGCATACAGGAACAGATATAGAGGTGTGCAAAACAAATATAGACAAAATTGATGTACTATGGAAATGTGTTATATTAGGGAAATATGTATAGATTCAGTACTAAGTTAGAATGTAACTGTTACTCAGCACTGAGGTTAAGAACCTGTCCCAGATGAATCAGTTAGCATAGAAATCATTATGTTGAACTAATCTTCTGCTTCCATTTCTGTCATTTTAGCCTCAATGGCATCAGTCCCTCACTCCTCAAAATGAAAAAAAAACAAAAAAATGGAATATCACAATAAAATAAAATGAAATGAGTTTTGGATTTTACGGCATGTCACAGTGTCTCTGATACACGTACTGCTGTCAGTGATGCTTTTAATGTGGTTACTGTTGAAGCTTAGCTCTCTTATACAATGAGGAGACATTACTCAGTTTTAATTGCACTTACTCCTCAATTTGCCTCATGATATACTTGTCTGTGGTCAAACATGTGGCCACACGTGTAGCCATTTTAACCACATAACAAACGTTAGCTATTCTCCTAGTCAGCTTCTGTAGAGAGCTAAAGAAAAAACACACCATCCTCATAAATTGATGGATAAGTGTTTTGGTATTTTCACATTGATGTAATTTTTGTTGCACTGAAGTTGCAATGGCCTTTTATTTAACCCTAGCGAAGAACAAAGAGGAGGAAAGAGTGGATCCATTGAGTTGGAACAATGCAAAGCTGTCATTTTTCTTAAACAGACACTGCTAAAGAAAAAGAAAATGGCTGTGTTTGTGTGTGTGTGTGCATGTGGGTGTGTATGTGTTTTCTACTTCACCTTGGAGCTCCAAGCATTAAAATGAGCAAACAAACTGACAATCTTGATATCTTGATGTTAATGTGTAAGGTTTCTTTCTTTTGAGATGAACTGTCCATTCTTGAAGTTGTGAAATGCATAAGGCTTAACAACTGTGTCAGAGTGTCTCCAAAATTGCAGGTTTTTGGGGTGTCCCCTTAACAGTAGTCAGTACTCACCAAAAGTGGCAACGGGGTAATGGACACCCAAGACTCACTAATGCACATGTCAGTGAAGTCTAGCTTGTCTGGTCTGATTCCACAAGTGAGCTTCTGAAAAAGGTAAATCTGCCTGTGATAGAAAGGTTTGAGGCTGCATATGAAGCTGAGTAGCCATGGACCAGTCAGATTGTCTATGCTGATCCCTGTCCATTGTTGCAAGCAGCTACAGTTGACATGTGAGCAACGGATTAATAATATTTTTAATGTTATGGTGGATTGATGTATATATTTAACCACGTTCTAGATCATACTTTGTAGATTTATAGACCATGATTCATATATTTTTTTTTCAAAATTGCTTATAATTTCAGCCCTATAACTCTTATTGCAATTCTTCTGCCTAATGATTAGGCAGCAGGTGGCTAGGGGGTTAGGTGGCCCCTGAGATCAGAAGGTTGTTGGTTTGAATCCCAGAACTGCTAGAGGCACCACTGTACCCTTGAGCAAGGTATCATCCCCTACTCCCCAAGTGCTGTTTTCTTGTGTGCCAACTGTTTCATTTGGTGAATGGGTATTTTCACACTGTGTGTAAAACTGTGTTCATGAATGA
Source organism: Clupeocharax schoutedeni (assembly GCA_037974565.1). Taxonomy (NCBI): domain Eukaryota; kingdom Metazoa; phylum Chordata; class Actinopteri; order Characiformes; family Alestidae; genus Clupeocharax; species Clupeocharax schoutedeni. The sequence continues at coordinate 6,457,798 of JBBPDH010000104.1, forward strand.
CTATAAGAGGTCACTTTACTTTATTAATGCTCAAAGTTAAAACAGATATGTCTTATTTTCTATTTCTGCTCTCTTCCATCTTTTTATTCCAACATAATAGAGACTTCTGTTCATTGCCATAATGTTAGTCTCATGTAGCATTGTCACTGCATGTGTTTTCAGTGGTAGCCCGCACCTTTATGGGTACATTCCCAGTGGTAAAACCATATTAAAATTTCATGCCCTTCATCCTCCCTCAATAGTGATATTTGCATCAAGCTACATCAGAGAACAACAAATGTCAGAACTGGAGAAAAACTGTGTTTTAGCAGCGCTCTACACACTGAGCATTGCTTGTCCCAGAAGGCTCCCCCAAAGACTCATGGGAGCATAAATAAGCACAGATTGACACCACTGTCCAATATTTGTCATTGCTTCAATCAATTAATTTTACCCTTAGAGTACTGAGAGCTAGTATTTAGGAGAGGGGGGTGAGCTCAGTCAGACAGACCCAAGCAGACTCCATTGATCCGGGCCTGGACCTTGAAATATCAATAAGGTCTCGTATGGCAATGGCTCTTAAAGCTCTCTTTTCATTGATCACCTTTCTCACGAGCAGGTGGCTCTCTCTCACAAATGCTGCCACAACAATCTGAATAATCGGTTGGTGCGGTGGGCTAAAAGTTAAGACAGGCAATGCATGGCCTTCTACATCCTGTCAGAAGCAGACAACAGCTTTTGGAAGATGCATCATCAATGACCTGTGAACACTTCAATTACTCTCGCCCCACCCACCTCCAGGACTCCTCCCGTCTGGTGTTAAAAAGAAAATTTCACATGGTCACTTGGCCTTCAGAGTAACTCTACAGCCTCCCATCACCTCCATTATCTTATCAGAAACATGTGAGTATAAGTAAGCAGATGGTGGATGATATACGGTATAATTTCAGTGTGAGCTTGTTCAGTTAGATGAAACAACTTGTGGTCAGTTTCATATTGGATTAAAAGATCCAAATGAATCCAAGGCATAGGAGTCATCCTCTTCAAAGCATTTATTGCACATAATGAAGTAGCCTCAAACACAGGCACATTAAATGAGTATGATACGTTCCCCCGCTGAAACTGCACTCATTAGGAGTCAGTTCAGGTTTGATGCTGCTTGCAGCTGGGGAAGAAATTGAAATGACTTTTCTGCATTTAGCATGTAATGAAACATTCATGTCACATGAAGACAACTGCAAACTGTGTCTCGTATTTGTTTTCGGAGCAATCTACATTTTGAATATTTATAAGATGATGAAAGCATTGTATTGTAAGCAGGGCCGCTCCTCTGATTTAATAAGCATTTTACAGCCCTGTTATATTAATCTGGAACAAACTCACTGAGGCAGCGCTGGATCAACTGGACACATTTAACTGTGTTTTTTTTTCATACTTATGAATTTAAATTTTGGGCTGTTTAAACATTATTTATTTAGTGCAAATATCATACTTAATGTAATTATTGGACTAGAACGGCATTTGGAGAAAAAAAACCCTCTTTACTATGAGGCTGATAACTTTCCAACAGAACATTATTCTCTTTAATATTAAAGGGAGAACAATGAAAGGGCAGGCGAGCAAATGAAAAATTCCTTTGTCTACCAGGGAGAATTGCATACATCTAGCACCCACAAACAAAGACTTCCAGTGCATAATAAGAAATAGAAAGAGGTGGATAGTGTACTTTTTCTAACTAAAATCAAATTAACTTAGTTTAACTGAAGAGAAACAGCTTTTTGCAATTATAGCCCAGTAATTCCTCCATTTATAGCGGCCTTTAGCACATTAGTACACTCATTTATGCTAACATATTCTGAATTCTATGAACTCAGCATGGTCCACCAACACTACAAAGATGCTGTCAGCTTGATGCTGATTAATTCAAACACTTTCCTCTGCGGTTTTGAAAAAGAAAAATAGGGGAGAAACATATTGAGGAGGAGTTCGGATTCTAGTGGCCAACCATGGGTTAGCTCTCAGCAGAGAGTTCAGCGGCCCTGCCCTTGTTAACTCCATGATAAACATCTTGCCGGTGGAGGCGAGGGATGAATTGCCCTGTGGAGAGTCTGGTACAGAAGGGCCAGCCAGCTCCGGGTTCAGTATCAATTGAAGTGTTAATGTGATCCTTAGAGGAAGAGCAGCGTATGCATCTAGCGTACTGTCAGGCACTCTTTGCATTTTCCTCAGCATAATCCACCTCCTCAGTTTCTAGCAATTAAAAAGATACACACCTGAATGACTGACACGGATCCTGTAATCTGGGCTTCTTGACCGTATGTAGCTGAGTTCAGATGATTCACAATTACATTAAAACCACTGATAGGTGAAGTGACACTGATTATCTTGTAATGATGGCTCCTGTCAAATGGCATAATATTAGCCAGTGGTTGAACAGTGCGTTTTTGAAGTTGATGTGTTGGACACCGGAAAAACACCAGGCAAATTGTGTGGACCAGATGGCTGCGTTAGAACACCTCCAAAACGGCAGGTCTTGTGGGGTATATCTGATATGCAGTGGTTGGTACCTACCAAAAGTGATCCAAGGACAACAGAGGCATGAGTACCCAGGGTGAACCGGGGAGTGAAGGCTAGCCCGTCTTGTCTGGTCCTAAAGAAAACTACTGTAACACAAACTGCTGAAAAATTAAATGCACAGACCAACAACCTAAACATTGTTGCCGACAAAGTACATCTCCACAAGTACAACAATACTGTGGAACATAAAAAGGAGTTCAAAGTGTTGACTGGGCTATCAAATTTCCCAACTGGAGAAACTAGCCCAATCCATGGAGGCCCAATCTCGGAACTTACAAATCTTCTCTGAAGATATAATTTTACCAGAGAAGGACAAGGACCACAATTGTAAATAAGTATTTATGTTTATATAAGAAGATTTTATTCTAGTAGTTTAGATGTGATGTTTCTATTAGGCTTTCAGTGTAATGGGCAGCTACCATTTGTAGTTCATGTTAACTAATGAAAAACATCAGTGAAGAGTCATTATGTGGGTGGTGGGTTATTCTCAGTCCAGCAGTGACATGGTAGTGCCACGTGTGTGTGTGTGTGTGTGTGTGTGTGTGTGTGTGTGTGTGTGTGTGTGTGTGTGTGTGTGTGTGTGTGCGCGTGCC
>JBBPDH010000104.1:6476930-6491198 GCA_037974565.1 Clupeocharax schoutedeni
GTTGAAGGGTGTTTCGTCCGTTTTTATTTTATTTTTGAAATATTAATTTATCGGCCATTATAAATGCCGATACCGATCGTTTGCCTAATATCGGCCGATAATATCGGCCTGCCGATAAATCGGTCGGGCTCTAATGGTAACCAAATAGAAAGTATAACCAACCACAGAATAACAAATCATTGGAAGCACTGAGACCACTAGCTCTGAGATCACACGATTGGAAATTGTCCAATAAGGATTCTTTGGGGTTGGTACAGTCAAGTACACTTTTCCATTGGTTAGATCCACATAAGCTGGACAGAATATCTAATGCATACATTTACCAACAGCATAAGTAAGAAGTAACAGTGGATGCAACCAGATTAATTTATATGATCAGTTTACAGCCTAATTTTAAAGTAACATGTTTATGGACATGTTCATGTGAAAGACTTTGCTGCTATGAGAGAGAATGTCTCCATTACTCCATCAGCACAAATTAGATGCATAGAACATTTCCATGATTTCAGCTTCAGAAAAAAAAGTGCTTACTGAGGCCAATATACCACTGAGAGCTTAAAATGCTCTTAATTATTTCAAAGGAAATATTTAACAAGGCTGAAACGTCTTACCAGTGAGCATCTCAAGTGGTCATCTTCGCTAAACTGCTGGCGAGGTCCATTCAAGCCGAAGGGGAGATGGAGGAGGTTTTTGGCTTTGGCAAATTAGCAAGAAGGTTTCAGCAGCCCACCCACGTTCCCAGGACCTGCTGTGCTTTGACTGACATCTTGACAGATGCCACACATTTTGTTCCATTAATATACTCTCAGGGAGCTGGTACCACTCAGAGTGATGCACCTCACCGTACCCATAAAGAGCTTGAGAATGACCTGATCATCAAAATGCAGGAAAATGCAAACACCCAAAGCTATTCCTTATTCAGTTTACAGCATTTTAAGTGTCTACAATTTTATAATGGTGCCCTGAATCCATATCCACTGAGTTCTTACAATGCACTGCAATAGGTAGTGCAAAGGCAATGTATTCTAGTGGATATAGAATACCGGTAATGGGCTGTTGTTTGGTTTAGTAAGATTAGTTTTTTTGGCCAGTGTCAATCATATGTACAATGGATGATGGTATGACCTTTAAAATCATTCATTTGACTCACATTCTGATCTCCGTAGCAATGCTGTAAATCTCTGCAACCATAATGGCTGCCCAGAATTTCCCCTTGGAGCGTGTTTTCGTTTTGTTCTTCTTAAAGCCCTGTATTTTTATTATTGTAAATTAAATGAATGCATTACTGCATTTAACTGCTTAAGCCATTGAAAATGACAGCACATACCAAAGAAAACACATGTGCATGTCTTACAGTGCAGTGGTATTATCGGTATTTACATTCTCGCACTGCTGGAGTTAAAATGCAATTAAAGTGTTTTGGATGCATGTTGGGGGCATATTTAGGGGTTACACTATAAAAATAGGCACTTTTAGGCTTTTGTTTTTACCACATCACAACAATGCGATTTTCACTATATGCGGGTGCTCTTGGAACCTTACTGTACATAATTTTCACTCTCCTCAAACCAACCAGTGACCTACCATGACCTGAGGATGCTTCTCTCTCCCACTGGGATAGAAATGTTTCATCATTGGATAAAGGTGATCAGTAAAATGTTCAGTAACTCTTAACCCTATCAGGAGAAATGCCATCAGCAACTGACAAAACCACTGGACTCTCTCACTGTAGAGGTCCTGCTTTCAGGCATCTGACATTCTTTTGGTATACAGAACACATCCACACACCCAGCTGTGGAACTTTGGTGAAGGATTACTCATGTGACCATAACACTATTTCTAAAAGTGAGCGTCTGGGGTTTTAGTGCCTCTGAGCTCTCAAGTGGTCATTTGTCTTTGTAACGAGGGCTCTAAGCAATGAACCTTCCTATATAATCTCTCTCTATGTAGTGTGGTTGCACTGCTCTTGCTGAGATGGTCTAGCAACTTACTGCACTGACATGAATAACAGTTGTTCTGCTTTTCTTTTCAAACTGCAATATTGCATTTTACTAATGTGAGTCTCATTGTCATTAAATATACACTTTATGGCCCTGAAAGTAACTACATATCGTCATATTTGATAGTTTTGAACCAATGTGTTAGCACTCTCCATCACCCTTAGCAGAACATCATTAGAGGGAATATAGAAAAAAATTATGTGAAGTTGAAGAGGCAATGCCAAGGAACACAAGTTATTCACCTTATTAAGGCACCTAATGCTGGTATTTCATTACATTTTTCCATCAGTTCATTATTTATCAGTTCATTATGGTCAGGCTTGCTTGCGATTTGGTTACAAATAGCCTCAGACATTGTATGAAACTGTTAAGCTATCAGAGGACTATATGGATGCACAATGGTGGGCTAGTTTGCAGCATTTGTTTAATTTCAGCAGTTCTGCATGGGTTGAGCCTGACAGAATGAAGTTTTGCATCCACAACCCCCCCACTCTATCCCCTCCAAACCCAATCTGTCGGCGCCCACATCTTCTCACCATCTCCCTTGCTTTCATTCTCTCCCTTGCTCCCTCACTCGTGTCCAGCTGAATGCCCATGGCATGCCCTGGCTCGCCTTCTCATTGACTTCCACCAAACAGTGGAGGCCCAGGCCAAAATAATTTGTATCTGCTCAATAAATCATTAAAGACTGTCATGCCGTGTCCTGCACTTTTTTTCACTCACCATTTTTTCCCCCCTCCCTTTCCCCCCGCTCTCAAAGGTCTTGTTAATGTTTCAAAACCGCACATAAGACACAGCAGCCAGACGATTAATTTGAAAGATACCCACAGGGCACCTGGAGGATTTTTTTTTCTGACTCCTCTCTCTTCTGTAGTATTAACACCTAGTGCTTTCAGAGCAAGGGAGCGGGCGGAGGATGATGGGAGGGGGGAGGGGGGATGGAGGGTGAAGGGTTGAGCTGGGACAGAACTGTACAAAGTGTACCCTCCAGTTATATAGCTGAGCGCTTTTACCCCAAAACAGCCTTTTGATGTGTGCAATATGTTGAAGCAAAATGGGTTAAATGCTTATAATACAACCATTTTTTAAACTGGATGAGGCAGAGGGAGAGAGTTGGACTTAGAAATCCACAATAATAGTCAAAAGCACTCCTTCAGCTACACATTAATCACCCTCTTTTTGGAATAGAAGTTTAATGATGTGGAAAAGAGAGAAGACTGAGACGTCTTCTCATGGACATGTCCCATAATGCCTGGCCTAATCGCATCCGTCAGTGACCTATAAAATTTTTTACAAAAATAAAAGTTCCTGCACTCCTCTGTAGCACGGGGCAAGTGAGTGGGATGCAAACTGAAAGAAGACACATCCATTAAGAAATCATGTGGGCTCGCTATGATGTGCTTGCTGACTCATGCAAAAGTGTCTTGGCGAGTCAATTTAAGATGCACAAAAACTAACGAACTGCAAAAAAATGCTTTTTATGCATTAATCGCCTCCTGGAAACTGTCGATACATTTAAAAAGTGTAATGATTTCTTATCAGTGCTTGAATGAACCGTAAAAGCACCTTTTGAGATATTGACATTTACACAGTCGTGAGCAGGAGAACGCCTGCCTCCATATTGCAGCTGACGGCTGCTTATTCCAAAAAAAGAGAGAGAGAGAAAAAACAGGCCTGAGTACTGAGCTATGAGAACTAATGCTGTGTGCATTCATTTTAGATAAATAGTTAACGCCTGGCATTATAAATAATGGATTATTACTCATTAATAATTTGATCAAAAATATCCCAAAGCAGTTTTTGCCTCATTGTACATCATTTTGTGTGTGTCAGAGAAAACTCATTTATTTTCAAATACCCCACCATGTCTGTGTTTTGTAAATTTCTATATTTGTGCTCCTACTTATTTATATTTACAGATAGAATTTTAATATTTCATGCGCAGCACTAAATTACATTTAGTTTCTTTTTGTCGGGAGACACTGGGAGTGGGATATTTTTATTCATATTTGCAGAATATGGTTCATTAATGATTCAACGGGAAATGCATATTGTTTGAATGAACTCTGGAGCTAATTTGGTTACTGCAAAGAAATAAATATAAAAAAAGAAATACTACAGTAATGTGTGCTTATCGTGCTTTAGACTCAGGGGAAAGCTGTAATACTTTATGTGTGGGATCCAACCTGGTTTACCAAATACTGCAGATCCTGTGGATTTGCCCTTGATCTAGGCGTTTAAAGTGAACTGCCTCCACAAACATCCAACCTCATAAAGCCGTAATGAGCCAAAAAGGCCTCTCAGTTCTTGAAACACCTTCCACATTTGCCATTGCAATCAGCACTGTGGTGACCGCTCACTGCTAGTCTGCTGGTTTCTTGAGATAACAAGGAAACAATATGGTACCAGCAGACTAACACATGTAACTGTGAGTGTCTCATTAAGGTCATGTCTGCTGTCCACCATTGCAGGAGGCAGGATTTGTCGGAGAGACATCTCATGCTGAGGTTAGCTTTTCTGTTTTTTTAGTTTTAGTAATGATTCAAAAGCAGAGAGGTGTATTTCAGAGTTTTGCTTAACTAACCCACTAAGCTTAAGAGGCTAGGGTGGTGGTCAGTACGAGCCATTGCACATTATTGAGATGGGTTTGTGTGGCTGTCTTTAGGCCTTAGTGCACCCCAGGGGGCTAACACTGTTCAGACCCCAGCCGGCAGCAGGTATGGGTGAACTTTTCAGTGAAATTATGCTTCCTGACATCTGCCCAAACAGTGCTTAGCCAAACACCAGGAAGGCTGTTTGTGAGAATCTATCACAGTTGAGGGCACTGTTAGTGGCAATCTCTGCGCATCTGTGTTGGAGATGTGAGGGCTTTGGTGGGGGTTGGCTAGGTGGGGGGGGGGGGTATGGTAGGTCAGAAAGGCCCGGATAGAGAGATGGGTTATTGAAGGGCTTCTTACGTTGTTACTTATGCTCGGCTGACCGACTGGAAATCAAATATTCCAATGTTCTCTCCTGCCCCTCAGACTGCCAGATAAGCAGCGGATCGGTCAGCACACAGCACGACGCCCGGCGTGGGCAGGTCACTGGTGTTCGCATGAGTTAAGAGTCCATTTGTACATGGAGGAGGCAGATAAATGCCTTTCCTTCCACAAGGTTTAGCTCTAAAATGTGGTTTATCACTTTGCAACTGCACAGGTCCAGAGCCCTGATTCAATTATGCCAATTCCTTCAGGTAATGAAACATTATGGAAAACTGTAGTGAATAAGAATACATTATTCATTCATGTCTGTCATCACCTAATTGATCCAAATATTTATTATTCAGGTATTAATCATAAGGCTTGTTATCTACAAACAGTTATGAATTATTTACCATGTGACTAAAGCATAGTTATGAGTGTGAAGAACTGCAGCCTGGCCTGACATACTCAGTGTAGAGTTAGTGGGCAGGTGAAATTATATGTTTTCTGTGTATACTTCTATAACTATATAATATACTTCTATATATTATAGATCGATGAGGCTTAGATCAGTCTAAAATAAAAAAAAATTAAACATCACTGTATATTTACATCAGCTGGATGGGCATGTTCACCTTTTTCCCAATAACAATGTTCCATCAAACCCGTATTTTCCCCCTGAAACTTAGTTTCAACAGCTTTCAATTGTCTCACTAAAGGCCTAAGTTTGACATACAAACTGTGTTGACAGGCATTTCAGGAAAAATCACTTGCCTCGGTTCATTTTTTTTTTTCCGAGGATGTTTTTAGCTGCAGGAAAACTGTTGGCGGCGCCTGATCCGATATTTTAGCGCAGCGAGAATAAAGATAACACCTCTTCACGAAAGTTTCTATGCATTTGACAAGATTCTGCATGATATGTTTACTCGGGCTGAATTCACCCTCCTTGCGATGAGTGGATGGAAATGCCATCCTATGGCAACAGGAAAAAGTGATTACTCATTAGGAGTGTAGGCATGAAGTCTGGGTCGTTTTAACCCACTTTTCTGGCAAAGCTCTCTTCTTAAGCTCTTGGAGTATTTGAACCTTACACAGAGGGCTAAATGTCAAGTATCTAAAAGCTGGGCCACTCAGAAAGACTGAAGAAAGAAGGAAATTAATTGCTCTGCAAAATACATTTTTATCATAGAGAGAAACAGACACCTATTGATTAATGAGGCTGTAAGTGTTTGCCACCTAGAATATCAATTAATTTGTACATGCAAGAGGAGTCATTAAGACAGGTGAGAAGACCTTGACTTCGCAGCCTCAACAAAGGCGCAGAGGAAGCTCAGAATGATGTGTACGTGTGTGTGTTTGAGAGTGAGATAAAGAAAGAAAGAGATGGGAGGGACTCAGTTCAGATTGGCAGACCTCCCAGGTCATCTATCTGCTCTACCCCTGACATAGTCTCCTTTCAGCAAAGAGCCACAATTAGGCCAATTAGTGACGGCACTGTGGAGAAAGGGCCATGCTCTCCTCCTCTTTATTTATCCTGCTAATGAATTTCCATCATCTCATGTCATTTCCCTCAACAGGGACCAGTGTGATGTGTGTGCAGCAATTGGGGCATGAAAGATTGCAGTGCTTTGAAAGGAAAATAAAAATGTACACCCGCTTGCACCAAATGTTCCCAGTCAGCAAACACATGTTTGGTGCTTATTAAATTTTCTACAGGAGTTGTAAGGCTCATGTAGCTAATAAGTAATAGAGACTTATACCCTTAACTAACTTATACCTTAGTTTAGCAAGCCATAATCATCACACACTCAAACAACATCAGCCTAAATGGTTTCTCATGGTGTTTGACAGATAATTATCTCTAAAATGGGCAAAAGTTAAAGGGTAAAAATAAGTAAAAATAGCTGCTGGACCTTCTTCTGACCATTTAATTGTTTTGGCAGTGTGAGGCACGTTAATTTTGTGCAGTACTAACTGGTGTCTTATTAGCTTCCTTTGCTTAGCAAAGCTGCATTAACCATGGAGCTAGAGCGCAAAACCAAAGAAACAAAGAAGTCTTGGTTATTTGGAATAAGGGCCTCAATCCCCGCATTCCCTTAGTGCCCTAATCTCTTGTAAGAGAACCTGTTTTTATTTTTGGCATAGTGCCTGTTACTCCTGCTTGATCTTTTCTGGGTTTTCTGGGTTTCTCCCATTTTTGGTTGGAATGGGGGGGTAATGTCAGTTTAAAGTAGGCACTTTGGGAAAGCAGTTGGAGAAAGCACATGGCTCTGCTCAATTATCATGAAGTGTGAGATGGAGGATGTGGAGCAGGGCTGGCCAGGGGGATGCACATGGGAGAGGCCCACGGCAGAGCAAGGGCTAGACGCTAACAGACTTGTCTGAGCTCACGTGCCTCAGCTTGGAGCGCTCTCACCTGCCCCTGAGCCTAGGAGAGGCCATGCACCATCCATACCGTCCTTACCTTCTCACTATGAGCTCCACTGGGACCTGCCCCAGACATTGCTCTTACCCTATTTACCACAGAATGATGCAGAAAGACGAGAGCTGTGTTGGTGGAAGTGTGCTGTAGAGGAGCAGCTTAACATTAATCATTGCTTAGATCACAGTTTACCTATAATACCTATAATAGAAATCTATGACTGTTTACAAATATAAAATCGTTTATGGACCACGAGCCACTATAACCTTATAAATGTATATATATAATCTTTGCTACAATTAGGTAGTTATGGCATAGTGTTATAAAATTAACAAACACTTCGTGATGATGTCACTGTTTAAACATACTTTAATAAATGTTTATTTTTATAAATAACAAATTTCATACGATTGTGTAAGAATACAAGCAAGTCTTACTTGAGATTAACTGAAAATTATAAATAATAATGAAACAAAGAGAAATAACCAAATACACATTCATTTGTTTGTATCTGTTTTTCACTGGTTCAGGTAAAAGCTGAGTGTTGGATTGAAAACTGCATTTCCAAACAAGGATTCCCATTTTTAACTTTGTTCTCTACCATCGCTTATATCCGGGGAAGCAAAACTACAGTCAGATCCATGTGCCTCCACAACATCACTGCACTATGTCTCTCTGTGTCTTCGGGATGTCTACTGTATAAAGTTAATTATTGTGTGAAACTATTCGTTAAAAATCAATAAGCAATCAATATTGGTTAAAAATAAAGACTGAATTAGATTTAAGAGCAAATATTCAGAAAGAATACTAATTTGGAAACACCATTGAGTATTGGAAGCCTCTATGCTTTTGACATGCATTTTGCATGATGCTGTAACTCCAGTGCAAAATTAAATGAGTCAGCTTTGGGCACCAGACAGATCAGTTGCATTAACAGTATGAATAAGATTTATTTGCCAAACCATTGCTTTGATCACCAAAGATGCATCCAGACAGTGTAGCACTGAATGTCTTGATTTCCTCATGCCATTATTAATTCAAGGAGAAATACAGACAATAGAATGTTAGGTTGGGAGCATGACGGACAGGTGATTTGGAATTAGGTGTGCATATGGTAATGAGAGAGGAATTTGGAGCATTGGTTTCATTGGAAGGAAATGGTCTAGTCTGGCATAAAAGTGTGAAAGACAAAATGTTATTTCCATTATTTTCAATTCCCCTTAAAGACAAAAAACAGTTTCAAGGATGAATTGTGTTACCTACCATGCCACCTGCAGTTGATGCCCTGTACTGTTTACAGCGCCAGCAGCTTGAGCGAAACTCTCAGTGTTTTTCAATTCCTATCATTTCCCCCTATAACTCAACGAGCTACATGGTAATAGGGGCAACTCTGAATATGATACTCTCTCTCTCTTGGCCTGTTGCTGGCTTGTTGTTTTACTGACTAGCATGCTGAAAAATGAGTGGGTTCACACCAGCCACCATATTGATTAAGGCTAAATAAGCCCTAGCAGCACTTGTAGTGAGAGCTTGTTTGTGTCTGTTCATGTCTGGGGCATTTCTACGGCAACCTGCCGTGGCCGGACCCCTGAGGAGCGCCAGCTGCATGCTGGAATGAGGCTCCGTCTGAACCGGGGGCCCACGGCTCTGAGAGCCATCATTATTTTGAGGGAGAAAAACCCGGTTTGACAGATGAACTGGGGCCAGAGAAAAAAAAAAGAGTGAATCTCTGATACGACACATAACAAGCTCTCAGAAGAGAGCAGCACCGATTCATTACTATGGTAACCCGTATCAAAAACACACTCGCAGGAAGGATCTCTTTGTTTTGGTACAGGGGGGTGATGATTCTATTTGATGGGAGTGGGGAGGCGGGCGCGGGACTGCGGCAGGTCCAGGGGTATTAGCGGCAGGCTGGCTGATGAGTTAAAGAGGGGGAGACTCTCCCAGAGCAGGAGCATGCCAGGATCAGTGCTGGAGTAAGAGTAATTTGGAGGGCTGAGTTAGATTTAGGGCTGATAGGACTACAGGCCAGCTGCCGCAGGCTGAGGGTGTGAGAAAGCAAAACTTCAAACCAGAGGATTTACTCACACACTGTCTAGCAAAGTACTCTGTATATTAAAGTCTGAGAGGAGTTTTTACACTGCTTCAACTTGTAGGCCTCATGCTTCAAACACTGCTTACTCATCTAGAGACTAACTTTATCCATTGAAAAAAGATTTGCTTATTGGCGCTTTACAACGGGTTTAAGATTGGTATGAATATTTAGGATTGGATAAAACATTAATATTGCAGTGATGCTGCTGCATATTGTGAATATGATATTATAAAACTCTCTGGTAATTAGAAAACTTAGTAATGTGAGTTGGATTGTTTCCAGTCATCTGTTGAAATGCCCAGTCATCTGTCACCACACCTCTAAAACCTCCATTTCATACTGTAGACCTTTAGCATTACTGCTCCTGTGGTTAATAAGTGTCCTATAGTGCAGCCCTGGTATCTGCTTCCAGTGCAAGTTGCTGAATGAAACTGAACTCATACTGACACCTATACTTTGAATTCCAACTTGATCTGGCACAACTGTGTACGGCTAATATTGAAACCATGGCCGAATCGGTTGGATTATGGCAGACACACGTTTACAGTGATTTACTGTTTTCCTGATCCACATTAAATACCACACTAAGATTAACTGGTATTTTCCAATGGTATTTACATTGTTGCAATCAATTTTTGTGGGATTATCAATCCTATTTGGCAGAAAACGGCCTCCACCCTTCTCTGATCAACTGTTAGCCCCTGTGCACTCTAGTTGCTCTCGCTACTACTGCAGAATTGCTTACCACTCAGAGCGAGCATAACAAGCAGGGGGAAGATCTGCTGTGACCTTTCCACCAGCCCAATGCATCCCTCTCATCCTCCATGGTTCGTTCTGGCGCACATTTACCCACTTCTTAAACTCTGAAGCTATTCTGAAAGCAGCTATAGACTATAACAGTATGAGGAAAAGAGAGAGGGAGGAAACTGGCTTCAAGTCATATAACAGATCTCTAAAGAATAAATGTGCTGACAGTGAAGGACATGTTTAGTCCTTCAAGTGTCAGTATTTTAGGAGGTGTTACTGGTATGTTTTTTGTTTATCTTTGATGAAGTGTTTTTACACAAATGTTTTACACAAAACAGGTACATTTTTCTTGGCTTTTTACTTTTTTCACTTATATAAGGTCCACTTTTAACATTTCAGTGGTTTTATGTAGAAAAATGTCATCATTCAGTTGAACATTTTCCAACTTCTCTTTGGCTGATTGGCTGCCCATTTACTGTACCACATTCAAAAACTAGACCAAGTGGAAATGACTTTAATGGCTGTGTGTGCAAAAGGCAAATATATGTAAATGTTGTGGTTCTTGTGACTCCACAGTAACAAGCTGAATTAAATTCAAAACAGTTTTTGCAGCACAGTTATGATCTATGGTCTGCATGAATAGGGGAGTGCGTCATATGTTTTAATATTTTTAAGTTCTTATGTTGTTTCATGAATCTCTAATTTAAAGAATTTCAATTTCAGATTTCTCTTCCTTTTTCTATTTGCACAAATTGTACGTGCTAAATTACTTTCAATTTATTGTGAATTCAGTTTAAAAAGCGCTGAGGTTTTAATGTATTAATATCCGGGATTATTAATGTGGAAAACCAGTTGTGTTAAGCTTTTGTTATAGACATTGTTAAGCGTCCCGACACATGCACCATATGTTTCCTTTGTCAGTATCGCTCCTGTAACCTCACAGGTCAGTGCCCTCTCTCGTAATGCCCCCTTCATTTGCATGAGTGAGGCAAGCTGGGAAAAAAAAGCTGACTTTAACAAATGGGACGTGAGCAGTCAGCCACACGGACTGTTCTCGTTCTGTACGTACCTTTTCCGCTTATTTTGGCACAGTCTTTTTGATCTCATTACCTTTAAAGATCCTGGGGTAATGAAATCAAGTTTTGGGGCCCTTTGATTTTAAATCTAAAGGTTGTTGGAAGGTAGAGGTTAAAGAAAAAAAAACATTGGTATCAATCAATCTGTTCAGTTCCTTTCATTTGTAGAACAAGCACAGAATAATTTGGCACCTGATGTGGCAAGGAGTGAGGCTAAATCAAAGTGTATAAATAATGAACTCTAATTAGCGGCGTGTGGGAGAGGTGTGATGTCTGTCTGGATGGCAAATCTCCTCTCCTTCCTGAATCTCTGCTTGTTCTCGATCAGCCACTGAGAGAGTCTCACTGCCGTGAGAGGAAGTCAAAACTTCTCGGCGAAAGAAGAGGAACGGGGAGTGAGAGAGTGGGAGGAGGGGGATACACAAAAGCTTCTGCAGTTGCTAATTGAAATCACACACACTCACGCACACACGTGTGCATATTTGGTTAATTAAGAATGAACCTGTCCCGTTGTGAAAGATTTGGAGTACCTGCGTTAAGTCATTTTCATTTATTTTTTCTTACCTTGTACTAAACATAGGTGTTGGTTGGGGTTTTTTTTGGTGTGGGATAAATTGTAGCCTAATTAGCATCACAGTGGGACTGTGATATCCCACCACCAACACCAAAATCCAGCCACACACACTTACACAAGCATCCGCTCACAAGCCATGGCACTGGTGCAGTGGCCCACAGAGTTGGGATGCACTTAGTTTCAGTGTGTTGCATCATGGTGTATTATCTAACAAGCACAAATGTCACTGTGCCAACAAACATCTCTTGGACCTGGGGGGTAAATTAGTCCCTCGGATCACACCACAATGGGTAAAAAAAAAAAAAAAAACACTCGCTGATGATGGTGCTAAGCTAGCGGCCCACTACTGCTTGGTGATTTAATGAGAAGTTTCTATTTGATCACATGCTTCCAAACAGTGGCGTTCATATATCGGCTTGCTACGTTTAATTCATCTTATGTAAAAAGAACTCTCTGATTAAGCCTTATGGTCCACCCCCCCATCACCCATGATGAATCGTGCGAGCCGGAATGCACAGTTTGATTTATCTGCCTGACCTTTTGTATGCAAAGGATACACTTTTTGCACGACAGTAATGTGACGGGTCAAAAAAAGAGGTCACAGCAGATAGAATAAAGACCCCCCCCTACACACACACACACACACACACACACACTTTTTTCTGTCATTCATAATTCCATTTTACTAATGCAATGTACAATGCAGCAGCACACGGTGGCTCTTTGTATATATATTCTTCTATTCAGCAAAACACTTTTTCAAACTGTACCTGATCAGTGGTGATCATTCGAGCAGATAAGAAGGAATGGAAGAATAAACAGAATTAGGTATATTAATATGTATTTTCACACCTCCTGGCTGACACCATAAAAGGGAAATCAGCATGGATTGTGAAGTCTTTTGATCATGCGTACCTTCCATTTTCTCTGTCTGTCTCCTCAGAGCTGTTTCACAGGATGATCTGGCCTGATTGACTTTAATTGCTTGTAATTTCTCGCCGGCTAATCCATCTCTCCTTAAAAATTAACAGAGTTGGAAAATGAGAAGGGTGACTTAAAGGTGGTCCAAGCTGCTTCGGTTCAATTACAGCTTGATTCAAATATTGCATTCCAAGTAAAAATATGTCCGTATTTTAATACATTCATAAATTATAGTTATAGTTTAGCTCTACTCTTTACAGGTCTACTCTTAAAATGTGGGATGCTTTAAATATTCAGGTTTATTTCTGTGTTTATTTATTTATTTTGCCATAGAACAGTAGTGTTCTCAGAAGGTGTCTGTTCTTTAAAAGGAGGAGAGCGAGGGTGAGCAGAAGAGATGCTTGAAGTAATTAGTGAAAAAACATATTTACACTTTCTGTGGTCTGGTCCAGGCTTTGATTGGACGTCCAAATTCGAGAGTGTGAATACTAGAAACTAGAAACACACATTAGCACACATTAGCACCTTGATTAGATGAGCATATTACTAAAAGGAATAGTATAGTTTAGTATTACGCAACATATATTTGTAATTGTTTTTGTATGAGCTTTTTTTTTGTTTGTTTGTCATAATTCGGTATGTTTTAGACGGGTAAAACATACCATACCATACCATCTTATAATGAAGTGGCCTAGTATGGCTCAGTGTGACATGTTTCAGCATGGTGTGGTTTTGAATGGCCTAATCTGATTTAGTATGGCATATATTATTGTGGAATGGTGTAAGAAAGCTCTAGTGTGATTTACAACGCTATGCTATATTATGGTATGGATGAGAATGGCTTAATATGATTTGCTATGGTAAATTTGATTCCGCCTTGGTTTAAAATAGTATGTGTAAGTCATGGCACGAATCCAGTACGATTTTCAGACTGATATTAGCAGAAAACGTCGAACGAGGTGGGATGGTGAAGAGAATGAAGTCAGTCCAATATTATAACAAACACACACACACACACACACACACACACACCAATACTGTGTGAAACCTTATTGTTAGTCGTAGATTTTCTTTCTGTTTGAGTACTTTGAGCATGATCGCCTATTTTTAGATGGTCGTAAGTGAAGCACTGTATTTAAAAATAGCTTGTTTTAAGTCCAAGATATATCGATACATTAGTATCAGCCAGTACTCAAGGGTTAAATATCAGTACTAGTATCAAAAAAGAAGGACGTGGTAATGCTCCACCTCTAGTCTAAGTGTAGAATGACTTGGAAAGGTGTAGAATGGTTTAGTTTGGTTTAGAATAGTGAGGTGTGTCTTAGTAAGGTGTAGAATGGTTGCTCTCTCATTGTGGTGTCTTAGTATAGTGGCATGGTCGGTCAGTTCTTTGCTGTGTGAGTGTGAGTGTGAGTGTGTGTGTGTGTGTGTGTGTGTGTGTGTGTGTGTGTGTGTGTGTGTGTGTGTGTG
>JBBPDH010000104.1:6493166-6503978 GCA_037974565.1 Clupeocharax schoutedeni
GTGTGTGTGTGTGTGTGTGTGTGTGTGTGTGTGTGTGTGTGTGTGTAGGTGTGTGTGTGTGTGTGTGTGTGTGTGATTAATTAAGCATGTGTAAATTACAATATGCAGTATGTTTGCATAGGTTTGTAAATAACTGGGTTTACATGTATAAGTTATTCACCCACCTTTATGCTACATAATCATTTTAAAGGTTTGCTTCTTATCATTACACAAAAGTAGAGAAGAAAGATAACGCAATTATTAACACATTGTGATAATTGTCCTTGATATGTGAGGTTGGGACAGCAGGGAGCCACTAGGGGTAAAGCAGAAGCAGGTTAGTGTGGAGAACGTGGCTGAGTGCTTAACGAGAGATGGGCTCCAGGCACAGGTGCTCCCGCGCTTACAAACGCTCACAGCAGCTTTAGCTCCGTAATTAATACATGAGAGGCCAAAGCGTTTGCCAAGCAGCAGCTCACGGAGCCTCGGCAACGGCAGCGTGCCAGATCCAGTGCTGCAAACAAAAACAACAACAACAACAAACAGAAGAGCAGGATGAGTGTGTCCAGGGGAGCAGTGAGTGATGAATGTTATGACGGACAGGTGAAGGGGAAAGGGGTTGGGGATCCCTAAATATAGCCGTTATGACACAATGGGGAAAAGCCCAAGAAACAATAAAAGAGGAGAAGATACAGGGAAAGAGAGAGTGAGGGATGAGTGATGGGTTGGGTGCATTTGGAAAGTGTAAAAAAAAAAAAAATTAGACTGTAGAGTACAGTGGCCTGATTGGAAGGAGGCAGAAAGAAAAAAGCCTTAAAAACAAGGAAATGTAAAAGAGCTGGAGTGATTGAATGATATTTAAACGATAGTGTAAGAGATATAAAGTTAAAATAGAGTTTGACCCCAGTGATAGAGAAATGATGCGTAAGGAGGTTTGATCAAAAAAGGAAGAAAGAGAAAGTTAAAAGCAGGGAAATGGTACAATGAAAAGAATGGCTCTGGTATGACAGAGAGAGAGAAAGTGAAAAAAAAAAGAAAAGCAAGAAAAAAGAGAAAAAAGGTGCCGAGACGGAATGATGGAGGAGGAGAATGATTCTGTAAAGTGTGAAAGATAAAAGGTTTAAAATAGAGTTGGCTGTAGAGTGATAAAGAAATGATGCTTAAGGTAAGGTAGGGGGGAAAAAAAAGAGAGAACAAGAGTGAGGGAGTGGGAGCGGGCGTGCGAGGCCCCAGGTCTCTGAAGGGGAATTGTAAGTAAAGCTGACTGAGTGAGCTCCTCCAGTCCGGGGACGTCTCTGCAGCTTTTTTCCCGCTGCCGGACACTCGGTCCCAGAGCACCTGGACTGGACTCGCGCTGACACACACTGCCTTCCAAAGATGAACAACATCACCCCTCGTGCCCGCCAGAAGGTCAGAAAATTGCTCCCATTGCACACTGCTACTTCTTTCCTTCTCTCTCTCTCTCTCTCTCTCTCTCTCTCTTTTAAACACACACACACACACACACACACACACACAGACACATACACACACATGCACACACACACACACTGACACATCCCCTCCTCTCCTGTTCCTCCCTGGCCTGGGTAAAGGTAGCTTTTACTCTCCTTAACTCTTCCACTCTGAGGGGCAGAGAGCCTTCTCCTTCTCGGCAGAAACCTTTTTCCACTTGAGTTTGCCCCGTTACGGGTGCGCCGAAATAAAGCCTGCTTTACTCACACATGAGCAGAGGACTAAATAATAGATGGCAGGCCCATGATGAATTTGGGAAAGATTTTAATGACACCCAACACGCCTTCCCCCAAGAAGCCCCCCCCCACCCAAATGGCTATAAATTAACCACCACTCATAATTAAAACCAGTGAGAGAGAGAAAGAGAGAGTGAGAGAGCAAGCGGGAGAGAACAGAACAACTTTCAGGATGAATAAAACATGGACGCCGGCACTGTTTGGCTTGCTGTACATGCTCTTGTGGTGGGTATTTGCAGTGAGGATGATGTGATACAGCTCCAGAGGACCTAATGTAGAATGACTGTATTACAATCACTAGCATAGTAAAGGCCTCGCAGTGGCAGCCCCATTGGAGGGAATTGCCAGGCTAAAGCAAACCATGTGTGTCCCGCTTACCGGCCCTTATCCACTCCTTGCACATCTCACCTGTCTTTAGCTCCCTCCCATCCTTTTGCCATTGGGACCCTCATCAATTTTTTGTCAGATGTGCAGTACACGCGTGGCAGGCAGTGCCGAGACAGATCCTCTACATCCACTTATCCACATTAAACGAGAGCTTTTCAGACCTTCGCCTTCCGAGAGATGAGAGTTTAATGGCGATGTCCCAAATAAGTTTGCACTGTGTACTTCAGCACTCCATTGAAAATTCATATTCCCTTTTTATGCTTTTATCACCTTGAATAAGTGGCAGCCTAGCCAAGCGTGCATGGTCCCCACCAGCTGCCAGTTTGGAGCATGTCTAGTAAAGTCCTGCTGCCAAGGCAAACATATACTTCTCCTTATGCTCCCTTTTCCCCATTTGTGGGATTACATAAAAGAGGCAGAAATGAATCATATAACATGGCTAGAGCCACTTAACTTATTTCTCTCACTCTCTCTCTTTTTATGAGTTACATACTTTCTTTACAGCTTAACAAACATTATGGTATGAAACAGTTTCATTTTACAGTAATTCCATTCAGATAGATGATCTGTTTGTAATTAAACAGGCTAATTTTGTGTCTTTAGGAATCTCCTTGGTACATGACCTCTAATCTGATTTGCTGTCCTATGATGTGTCTCATTAAAGACAGTCTAGGTTGAAACAAAGTTGAGTGTGAATAGGTCCTTATATGTTATATTCTTATATGTTAAATTGGTTGTTTATTATCATAAAAATATTAAATTCACAAGCTTGTTTTCCATAAATGGCAATTATGATATGGAGAGTGAGTGGCACATTTTGAGAGGTAACAATGTTTACATGCCGCATCAACCTCTGATGATCTGATTATATGACTAGTGGGCCTTTTACTGAGGGTCTTACATACAGAGATGAAAGCCAGTGCTCTAGTCCTCACGTTGCTCCTTGGTTGTTAGAGGGAGTCTTTAGGCGTATGGCTGAAAGGTGCAGATATGTGTAGCTGCAATGTGCCTTCGGGGAAAGAGGAGCACTTACACGCCCTAATCTTAATCAGGATTCGCTCCCTGCCATGTTAAGGAGCAGGAACAACATGGCACTCGCGCTCCGGACACGAGCAGCCTACATTAGTGAGGAATGTTTTCCAGCGCGCAACACCACTACTATTACTCCCAGCATGCTTCAGGATGAGGTGACTGTCAGCGCGTATTAGCCATGGGGGCTCCGCCATGCAAACGTATCATCTGTAATTGGAGTCTGAAGAAAGCAGAGAGAGAGAGAGAGCGAGAGACAGAAAGAGCGAGAAAGAGAGAAGGCTTTTAAAACAATCTAGTGGTTCGCTATAATGTCATCAGGGCTACTTGCCGACAACATAACGAAGCTTTTAGCAGCTGTCAAGCCACCGATCACAGAACATGTTCCACCCATATACTACTTCTCCGTTTGTTTCCTTTCTTTTTTTTCCGCGGAGTGTTTTCCTGAATAGGTCTGTTTTGATATTTCCTTGCAGTGAATGCTCTTGCTGCTGCGGTTTTCAAGAAATGACCAGTTTGCTTGATTGTATCGACAGCTTTAGTGTAAAATCTGTCGGCATCAAAGGTCAAAAAGTGCAATGTTTTCTCTCCCTCTCTTTTTTTCCCTCCTACCCACCGTCTCCACGGAATCCACGTTCCATCTCGTGCAGAGTAAATCTCGGAGCAGAATCACTTTTTCTGACAATAATTTATAAATTATGCACTGGTTGTGTTTTGAATTGAGAAAGGCTTTCATATCTCTTCCATTAACTCGGATTAAGTTTTCATACTGATGCTGGGGAGAATGCTAGCAATATCCCCGTCTCATTTCAATGAAATTTTTATCAGTGCTCTTTTCTGTTGTACACTCCTATTGGGATGTCTGTGAATCTGCAGCTTGGCTTTTGGACGTGAACTCCCCTCAACCTGCTTGGCAGTGGCTCTAAACGCTTCAATATTTGATGGGCTCGGGCTAACTCAGCCGTAAGAATCCAGCTGCAGAGATTTAACTCTAATGTAAAAATTGTGAACGGATGAAAACTGGGATGTCATAAGTAATACATCTATTCTGAGTGGGGGCACGGCTACCATTTGCAGTGAGGAAAAAGGGGGGGGGGGGTTGAATGGATAAAAAAGAGAGAGAGAGAAGGAAAGAATTAAGAAAAGAATGGGATTTAAGAAGACACACACCATTCTCATTCTTCCTTTATGTTCCCAAAATAAAAAGCCTGGAAGCTACGGGGATAACAGCGAACATTTTCCTCCCTCTCAGTCGCCTGCTCTTTCAATTGATTCTTAATTGGGAGCGCTCTTTCTCCTTTTCTTCACAACCGTCAATAAAAAAGGTCCCTTAATGTCATCCTTCTGGAGAAATGGGCACCACATCACTTAATGTTTATAGGCCAAGTCCATTTCTTGGAGCATTCTGTCTGTCTCTCTCCCTTACTCTCTCTCTCTCTCTCTCTCTCTCTCTTTCTCCCCCAGCACACACAAACCCCCAAACAGATTTCAAAACATTTGGAAAATCTGTCTATTCAGCTCCTGTGTGTCAGTGCACTCTTCCTTGGAAGCGGAAGAGGTCAGCTGAGATGGGGGCTGATGAATCTTGACCCCCCCTCCCTTCCAATCCATAGCTGACTCCCTGAAGCCATGCACTGTCCAGTATAGTACAGGCTACTCGTAATGGCTCTACCAACAATGCTGCCTTTGTGCCCAGCAATCCAAGGAGAAATTCAATGTACTGAGGGGATTTCGAGATGGGGGAAACATTTTTAGTCCCTTTTGCTTTTTGTTCCTTCATTTTGTCCATTATACAAATGGATTCTGCTGGAAATATTTGACTTGACAGTAGTTTAGCATCCGTCCCTCTCCCTAAAAGATTAAACTGTTCTGATTGTTATTGTCAAGGATTTTTTTTCTTCCTGAGGAATGCTCATTGTGCTCATTGCTGGCATTTATCACAATTCTCTGAGCGTTCTGAGAAAAAAAGAGAGCGAAGGGAAAACAGAGAAAAAGAAGTGCATCGTAATCTCTTTGGGGCCTTATCTTAGAGGCTGTACTCTTTCTGCAGTGGTGCAAGCTTTTCCTCACGCCATATTTATCACTTTTTATTACCAGTAATAACATGGTTCCTCTGGGAGCTGGAGGGTAAGTATGCCCCCTAGCACTCTTCCGGTTGCTTTTAGTGAATACCTAGCAAGCGTCCAGCACACTCAGGTTTACTCACAGGCTTCCTTACAGCAAACACACAGCCATGGTGTCTTTTACAAACTGATAAATAAGAAATCATTATGGCCACGACACGGGTTTCAACTGAAGCTTAAGGTTGTCTCTTCAGCTAGACTGGAGACAAAAGTTGTTAGTTGTAGCACATAATAAATGCTACTATTTTGACAAATGCAGTACATATTTTATACGTTTTACATGTGCTCTCCGAGCGTTTTTTTTTTTTTTGTTGAAAAAATATGTTTTGTTGGCCTCCTAAAAGCTGAATAAGAGGATGTTAGTAATTTTGTTATAAGAACGTATTATACATAAAAACCCTCTTCAGTCTCAGCTAAGTCTTTGTACAAAGTACTTTTTGTAGAGGTCCTGGCTGGCCAGAATTGAAGAATACCAGAATCCCATATTATTGTAAAGTTTGAGTGCAGCGCAAGTCCAAACTGCATCCGTATGACATTCAACACAGACCATTAAACTGAAAAGAATAGCTCTTGTGGACGGGATCCTGATCTTTAGATACGAAATGATTGCAATTATAAAATCACACTGTCCTTTTTGACATTTAAGAAACCACTTGCAGGTAGTGCCTTTGCTGTAGTAATGGCTTTGAGTGTGTGTGTGTGTGTGTGTGTGTGTGTGTGTGTCTAAAAAGCACATGCATTTTCCCTGGGTATGCTCTCCTCTGACAAAAGGCATAGCAAATAGTGGAATTGTCAGAACCTTTCTGTCTCCACAAATTCTTAGTTGTCATGTTCACATCTGGATCAGATATGTTGTCATATTTGCTTTAACCTCCATTTAACGTCCTGTTTCTGTTTATGGAGGTAATGTTGAGTTAGTATGCCACTTTTCAGGCTGTCTGAGAGAATCGGTGCTCAAACAATTGACCTACTCCTGCTCAATCTACTTAAGATTGCTGAGGATGACATGATATGAAGCTGTTTTGATGGCATTTGCCATTTTCAAATGAAGTATGTAAGTGTTTTTATACCTACATATGGCTGTGAAATACATTAAATGAGCCAAAGTGTGCTCTTCTCACAGGCCACATTAAAACCATTGACAGGTGAAGTGAATAGCATTGATTATCTCATTATAGTGGCACCTGTCAGGGGGTTGGATATATTAGGCAGTAAGTGAATAGTCTGTTTTTGAAGTTGAAATGTTAGAAGCTGGAAAAATGAACAAGTGTAAGGATCTGAGTGACGACTGGCTAGACGATTGGCTTAGAGGATCTCTAAAACAGCAGGCCTTGTGGAGTCCTACTGGAATAAAGTGGTTGGCACCAAACTGGTCCAAGCAAGGACACCCAGTGAACTGGCCACAGGGTCATGGGCACCCAAGGCTCACGGATGAATGAGGGGCCAAAAGGCTAGCCCATCTGGCCTATTCACACAAAAGAGTTACTGTAGCCCAGATTGCTGAAAAACTTCATGCTGGCTATGATAGAAAGGTGCCGGGACACACAGTAATTCAAATTCTGGTGTGGAAGGGGCTTTGTAGCTGCAGACCGGTCTTAGTTCCCATGCTGACCCTTGTCCACTACTAAAACCACATACTGTGGGCACCTGAGCAATGGATGTAGCTGAGCTGGTGTAACTGTTTTCCTTATTTGTGTATTAACCTTAATTTTGACAGGGTTTGTTAAGGTGTAACTTAGTTGGCAGTAACTTGGTTAAAAGCAGGTTGATCTTAGTACAGCTATAAAGAACAGATATAGACAACGTAAACACTGAAATTACATAAACGTAAACGTCTAATGATTCAAGCTTTCTTTTACATGGACTGTTGCATGCATGTAAATCACTTACTTAAGTAGAAGTTGGCACCAGGATGCACAATGGGAGGCCAGCCTAAACATTATGGCCACTTTCAGTACCTGGCCACACTGCAAAATTGTTCAGAAATGGTTTGAAGAACATGACAAAGATTTTGAACTCCAAATGTGCCCGATTTAATTGGGAATGAGTGTCTGTGGGATGTTCTGGACCAGGGGTCACCAACCTTTTTGAAATTGAAAGCTACTTCAAAGGTACTGAGCCCTATAAAGGGCTACCAGTTCGACAAACTAGAACAGTGTTTAACTAAACGCATCTAAACTTCACGTATAATAAACAAGTTTAAAATGCTTCTGTCATTTTCAGATCTATATAAATGCAAAAGTGATTGAAGAAGAATAGCAAAAGGATATAATTCAGTGTTATACATTGAAGACTAGATTGTCCAGAACAGCTACTGCTAATGCTACTCATGGTGTCCTCTGTTCTGGACAATCTAGTCTGACCCATAGAGGCCCCATATGACATCTAAGGGATCTGCTGCTAATGTCTTAGTGCCAGATACCACAGAGGACGTGTAGAGACCATTCTAAAAAGATGGCATTAATAATAATTATACATTACTGATATTTGTTATATATTTATATTATTATTATAACATTCATTATACATTATACATCCATTATACAGTCATTATTCTTTTGAAAAACTCAGTTGTTGTATTCAAATGGATATGCAGCATTGTAGAATACAAATCTTTATTCCTTTTCTTGTTGTTAAAACCACACTGTGGGATGTGTAGTAATTTATTTTTTATTAATAATTAGTATACCTTTAGTGCTACATAACTGTAAATTATTGCGTATGTTGTAAATAAATAAAAAATATATTTAAACTGATTAACTGAGCAGTGATTGTTGTTTTCACATAATATACTTCAATTTCCTAAATAAAACTAAATAGAATAAATACAAATACCATTTGTTTCTTACCAGCTCACAAAATATCAACTTTTTTTTTAACTTAGAAACAAAACAAACTGATTCTTTTTACTGCTTACTAATTTGTTTACATTTCTTCTAATGTTAATTTTTTTTGTAGAAAGACACATTATTACACGCCGAGAAAAATGGCTTTAAATACTTGAACACTTTGCATAGATTCATAAGACTTTTGCACAGCAGTGTGTGTGTGTGTGTGTGTGTGTACATACATATACATGTGTTCATATATGTGTTTGTGTGTGTGCAGTATGAACATCTATATATGTGTATGTATGTTTATATATATTTACATATGTGTTTATGTATGTAATGTATGTATGTGCCAGTTTTCCTTATTAGCTGAAATAGAAAGATAATGACAGTCGATGACAGGGTTTTTTTAAAATTAGGCTGACCATCAATGTGAAAAAAAGACACGAAGAGCCTTGTTATGTTCAGGTTGGAGTGAAAACAATTGTGACTTTGTGTGACACTCTAATTATTTAAAAGTCACCGGCATCATTAAAGCAGAAGGACACTCATCTCCTCTGGGTAGACACACAGCTCCAGGGTTAAAAGCCACATTCACAACTATCAATAACTTCCCCTAACTGTATGGTTTGTAATTAGAAGCATAATCAATTATGGAACCGTTCGTGCCTTGCTGGGTGAAAATTTAACAAGGGTAAATAAACAATGCGTGTGCTATTGAGATGTCGGCGAAATCGTGTGAATATGGACTCGCTAATCAGAATATAATCATTTTTGTGAGAAATTATACAGCAGCTTAAAGTAATCTTGGCTGGAAGAAAAGAAACTTGATTGTTTGACCTCTACATTGTTGAACTGCAAATGATGTGCCTAATCGTCAGCTGTCACTTCCAATCTTAATTAATCCTAATAGAGTATTGATGCTGCTCAACTGTTAGGCTTTGTAATTAGTATTGCAATTTAGACCGGATAATGCGCTGGGGCAGTCCAATTACTCCAGAGGAAATGAAAAAGCTGTGTTACGTTTGCTGTGAAACCGTCATTACAGGAAGGTAGGATGTGGGCTTTATTTGTTAATTGTCTATCCAGTTCAGTCAGTAATACAAATACAAATGAATGCAAGTAACACCCTCCACCCCACCCACCACCAAAAAAATTAAATGACAAGAACATAAAACATACATAAATCAAAAGCAGCTTTTCCCTGCAGCTTTTTTTTTTTTTTTACTGTTGTGCCGTGGCCTAATTGATTTGCTGCTAT
The DNA here is from genome assembly GCA_037974565.1 of Clupeocharax schoutedeni. Lineage (NCBI taxonomy): Eukaryota > Metazoa > Chordata > Actinopteri > Characiformes > Alestidae > Clupeocharax > Clupeocharax schoutedeni. The sequence goes on from JBBPDH010000104.1 coordinate 6,502,528, forward strand.
CAATAGCCAACAAATCTGTGAAGCTGTCCAAGCTGATATAACCTGACCCCGATTCTCTCAGCTGTCACTCTCTGTGAGAAAGATGCCATGCTCTACTTCTCCAAGCACTGCCTGGCCGCCCAGCCGCCCGGCCGGGCCATTTACATTCCTTTGTGTTTCTGCTCTGATAGGGCAATTAATAAAATATATGTTAATAGGATCTTAATTGTTTTACAACAGCGGCTTGACAAGGCAGCGAGCGCAAAGAGACTTGTCACTGATCTGAAGTCTGCGGGCACTTGGAGCTGCAGCGCTTCGAGCGTGGCATATGGTCGACTTTCCATGCTTAAACTGTACGGAATTATGGGGCCCTGCTGTTTACGTTTGAAAGAAAGAGAGCAAGAAAGAAAAAAAAATTAAGTCCCCACTCCCTTTGTCCCCGCAAGACAATAGCAACTGTCTCCTTTCGACATTTGCTTTAAGAAAGACTAAAAAGTGGACCCCCCCCCCCCCCAACACACCCTCTGCCCACACGCGCACACACAAACTCTCATACACACGAAGGCAATATTTATATCTCTCGTTGTTGCTCTTTATTAAAAGTAAAGCAAACATATAAATCTCCAACCTGGCGTCATTCTTGCCTGTTTCATTATTCGAGATTGAAAGAAACAATGTCTCTTTGGTGGAGAATAACACCCTGCTTACTCAAGCTTGCAAATTAGCCATTTAAAGTTAATTAAGAGAGGCTTAACTAAAGGTGAGGGAGAGTAACCATATGTTTGTGCAGTCTACTGAGGACAAAGAATCGAGGAGGAGAAAAAAAAAACACAGAGACACACACACATGGAGGAACACTCACACACACACAATTTCCATTTAGGACAGAGACTCCTGTCAACTGGCAATTAAAACGTTCTGCTAATGCATTCGAAAGTACTTTGCTTGTGAATATATCAGGAGAGTACTGAAGGCAATAGCGCCTGAGGTTCTGAAGCTGTTTATGTGAGAGTGTTTGTGACTAACTGCCGTGGGATTCTATACTGGAGCGTGAATAGAAAAACCTAAGGCTTTGCCTTTCGTTCATCACTTCATTTATCTATATGAGGAAGGACAAAATAAAGCAAATTAAAGACAGATTATGGCTATCTGAGGGGCATCATAATACTCCATTGGCTTGGTATTTATTCATTAAAGGACTCTTGGATAAATTAAATCGGACTCGTCCAATAGGCAGCTGTAACAGGGCTTTCTTGTCAGTGTTGTTTTATTGAAGCCGCCCTGGCAACAGTTTCAGTGGCACTGCTGCACTGTTGCTGAGGCCCAGGATGCCAAATGACTGGAGCCCAAATGGCCTGAGGGAGGCAGCAGTGAACAAACAAGCACCCGGATATGCTCTCTCTCTCTCTCTCTCTCTCTCTCTCTCTCTCTCTCTCTCTCTCTCTCTCTCTCTCTCCCCCTCTCTCTCTCTC
>JBBPDH010000104.1:6504078-6519220 GCA_037974565.1 Clupeocharax schoutedeni
AAAGGGCGGGAGCCCAAATGGTTTGAGGGAGGCAGCAGTGAACAAACAAGCGCCCGGACATGCTCTCTCTCTCTCTCTCTCTCTCTCTCTCTCTCTCTCTCTCTCTTTCTCTCTCTCTTTCTCTTACTCTCTCTCTCTCTCTTCCTCTCTGGCCTCTAAAGGCCATTTACATAGTGAAATCTAATTACCCCACCGTTATGAGAGAGCATTTGATCTCAGACTTAAGCAGTGGAGAACATATTATTACCCCAAAAAGGCTTTTCCCAGATGAAGGTGGCTTACTGAACAGAGGGTCCGACTTGTACACAATCAGTCCTCCTGTTTTAATTATTTTCCATTGGTGACAGGTTAAAAAAAAAGGGGGTGGGGGGACGAGAGAGAGAGAGAGAGGGAGGAGAAAAAAGAACAATGATTTGTTTTTGCCATGGGAGCCCAGGGGAGGTTTTAGAGAACCTCACTGACCAAGGAGTCGACTGTTGTGAGAGTAAATTGTCCACCATAGGAGAGGAGAGGGGACCAAAAAATAAAGTTTGACATTCTGCCACAGTCTAGGTGGCAATACTTTCTCAGGTTTCTCTCATTCATTCGAGTTGCAGTCTGATGACAGATGCTGTTTGCAATTTATGTTTCACTAAATTACATTAATTACTCAGTGTGTTTAATGTATGGACTTAAGAGGATTTTCTATTCTAAATTCTGATGGATTGAGCACATCATTTAAGCTTTATAATAGTATCTGTCTCTGTAGTAATAACAGTAATGAAATGGAGATGTCTGAGTTCATTTTAGGACATGAACTGTCCATGTTGTACTAAAATGGTTAGTTTTGTGTGTGTGTGTAGGTGTGTGTGTGTGTGTGTGTGTGTGTGCGCGCGCGCATCTATGAACATTGCACTGTAATGTTACTTATCTTTAATACTGACTGTAATCTAACTACATTCATAAAGATTATAAACTGATTCTTAATGAATGCATTCACAAGGGTTGTGAATGTGCATGCATGCATGTGTGTGTGTGTGTTTATGTATGTGTGTTCATCTGTGTTTATGTATGTGTGTTTACCTCAGAGGTTAGTGTCTTACTTTCCTTCATATTTTTTCATTACATGAATGATCATTGAGTGCCTCCAGATTGCCCCTACTCCATATGACTAGATTATAGCTTGCGTGTAAATACGTGCAGGATGGACCCGTCTTTCTCTGTCCTTTCATTCCTGCTCTTCTAGAAATTACCTGTAATTGTAGTCACTCGGGGGGGATTTTTTAGCTTTGACCTTTACAATGCAATAATATATAAACTGATGGAGAGAGAATTGCCTTTCCAAACTCTCCCTCTCACCGGCCTTTCAATCTCGATGCAATTGCGGCTTAGTTTGCGGGACTGTTTTGATATTCTTTTGCATGGCATCTTCCTACGTGCAATTAGACCTCAATCTTGTGAGGGGTGTGGGGTGGGGGTGCATTTTGTGTCTGAAGTGATGGATCTACGTGCAGGACCTCTTGTTCAGACTTCAAAATGGATGCAAAATTGATGAAATTCATAGGCAAAAATTACCCCCGGCTTTGATCTTCAGTCTCAGGGGGAAGAAAGAAAAAAAGACCACCAAAGCCCAGGATTCTGTAAACTCCCTCACACAAAGGAGCGGCTGACTTTGCCCACACTGAGCATGCAGTAAACAGAGGAGGGGAAAAAAGGTACAAAACAAAGGAGGTGTGAATGCAATAAGTGGCTGAAAAATAACCTTTCGTAACTAACGGAAAGCCACAAAACTAATAACTGCTTACTTTTCATGTCCTTCACCCCAGTTCAACTTCCTTTTTTACTCAGCTGAAGACAAATCTGTTTATAAAAGCGCACCGCAAAGCAAAAAAAACATGTTTCCTGCAAGTCGAAATAAAGCTGTACAGCATTTCCCTTGTGTGTATGGGTGGGGAACAGAGCAGAGGATCTAGCTTTATTGATATTTGCAGAGGCCTGTGGATTTGCTTTGGTGTCAGGGACCTTGTGTAGGACTCTGGCCTGTTTGAATTCTTCTTCATTCGAGCTCCTACTGGCTTCCCAAGGCACCGAACACAAGGTGACTTCCAGAGGGGCCTCCTGGGTGTGCTTAAGCACAGGGAGAGGGCTAAGGGCCGCCCTGCTCCTCTCCCTTAATAGAGTCCGTCACTCACGGCCGCCTCAAAGTGCCTGCGTCCCACACGCAGTGAGCGGGATTACACATTACCATAGCCACTCTGGCTCCCTGCCTACCACTGGCTGCAAACTTTAATTACTATACCTTTAACTCCCGCTAACGTACAAACACGTCAGCACGAAAATAGAACACATGCAACTTTCTCCACTTCTCAGTTGGATTTACACACAACATGGGTTTGAACCAAGCAGGTGTTAAGTGCAGGGTGTGTTGACGCATCTAATGTAAATGTGTTTTCGCAAGACACAGTGAAATATCACTGTAGCAATCATTACCATGGCCAGAAATAAAAGTCCTCTGCATGTAATTCCCTACACATGTTTATAACAGCCATCACTTTTTGTTTTGTCCAGGATTGTGTTCTTCTCTGTTAATTTTGATACCCTTCATTGCTTGTTTCTGTGGCGTTAATGCTGTTGTACAGCACAATTCCCACAGCTGTCAGCAAATTCCCTACAGATTTCCCTATGGACTTATGCACACGGACACACGCTTGCCAACTCAAATTGAAAAAGCAAAGAAAGAAAAAGAAAGCTTAATTTTTAAATTGCTTCTCGGCTCCGTGGCTAATGTCCCTAGGTTAACTCCGGAAACTTGCATTTCTGAGGACAGAGTTCATTCCTTTTCCTTTTTTTCCTGTTTAAATCTTGACAGTGGGGAGCCTTAAGTCTTTATAATGAGGAATTAGAACACACTTACAGAACATTACAGCACTTTTTAAAAAAATGAGATTTTAAGGCTGTAATCATATCGTAGAATGCTAATCATTTTATATGTAGCAAAAAGCGACTGGTCAAAGCTCAGAGCAGAAGCTTAGTGGTACAAACTCTTCCTGTGAGGACAGTGGTTGTTAAGGTTTTTTTTTTATTTTTTTCAAGCCAAGCAGCAGAAAATCCAATTATTAGCAACAACCCAATTATTTTCCCCCTCTGACTCCCGGCTCAAATCCAAGGTCGGATTCATGGATTAGCAAGGTTTTACGGACGGGACAAAAAAAGGAGAGGAAGCAACAATGTCGAATCCCCATGGCTGCTCAAGCCCTTCCGGGACTGAAGTTTGAACGTGACATAATCACTGAAAGCAAGCAGGGAAGTGAAGGGGAAGGGAGTGAGTTTGAGAGAGGGAAAGAGAAAGACAAAAAGTCTATGAGCTGCGGATGACTGTAATCTGAGGTCACTGAGTAACTCCAAGCTGTCAATGGAGGACCAGCTACTGCTAAAGCCGTATTGACACTGTGGCCATCTTTAATGGCCTAAGGTGCTCAAAGGTAAAACACTGGTGAGTCAATTATTGTAGACCAAGACTGTGTGTGCTTGTGTGGAGGTCACCTAAGCTTTTCAAAGATTCTACTGGACCTTGAACTTTTGCCCGAATCAACCCCAGACCAAGCTTGACCCTGTAGTCTACAGGTCGCTCCACACACCAAACTGTGTATGACCAAAGCAGAGGCTCTGTTCATGGTTGTTATTGATGGAGATTATTGAGTTGTATCAGTAGATGTCTCCTTAGTTGAAGACACTGTGGATAATATTGAGTTAACATCTTCAACTGCGTTTTACAGTGATGCATGGACTCAAACCTCAGAATCGGCTCTTAGACATAAAGAAATAAAGCGGCCAAAATTTGTGAATAAATCCAGTCATTAATCCCAAACACACAACCTGGTGCACGGACATATCCCTGCCCATCGAAATCTCATATGCTTCATCAAACTAAAAGGAGTCAACAGCCACCAAACAAAATCTATTCCAATTTCTCCTTTTGTGAATTTGGAAGGAGGATGAACCCACATGACAGTAATGATGGTGAAGGTATGCCAGTTTGTATCAGCACACTAAGGATTATATTCAACACTCTTCCCCTTACCAGCCCTGTGAGCAGAACTGCTGCAGTGAAGCTGATGCTAACCTGAGCTATCTCGTTCATTATTGGCTAATTAACCTGCTAATAGCCAAGTCCTCATGGCTGTGCTACGTTAATTATCCAACACCACAATTGACAGCAGATTAGCGAGACATCAGTCAGCATCCTAGCTCAGCACTTCTTTTTTTTTTGCTATTACATTTTTGATGTGCACCAACCTTCCATTAGATCTTTGTGTTTTGATACAATGGGAGTACTTCTGTGGTTCATGGAAACTACAAGAGAGCTTGTAGTAGGGCTGGGCGATTAATCGAAAACTAATCAAAACCAAAATTCAGAACTTATAATCGATCAAATTTTTCCAGGTCGATTATTTTGATTACTTTCCCTTTAAAAATATAGAGAGTAGATATTGTGTGTTTCCTTCAATTATTTTAAAATCAAGTAATGCACCCATCATTCAAAAATCTCTCACTTGTTATATGTGAGCATATTTACTGTACAAAACTTGTCAGAGAACCATAAAGAAAATAATCGTTCATTAATCATAATCGAGTTAAAATGTTCAATTAATCAAGATTTTGATTTTAGGCCAAATCGCCCAGCCATAGCTTGTAGTTAACAACACTGTTTTGGGGTTTCTGTAAAGAATTAATGGTTGTAAGGATGCTGCAAGAAGGTCAACTGTTGTTGGGACATTTTAAACCAGGGGTCCTCAGTATTTTCTGACCCAACTCAACTGATCCAACTTGCCAAACAAATATCAAGCGGTTCATGAATTGTGTCAGGTGTTTGGGGGAAGGAGGATCAGTAAACCCTCATTCATTTGTGCATTTTGTATCATATCTTTGTTCTAATCCCTTTATCTGTTTTTGTTTTAACCTCTAGATGCCCTGAGCAGTTGCGTCAAATGAGCAATCCATTCATAATTCGATCACTTCTTCCTCTTGTTAGAGACATTAGAGTGAGACATTAGTGTAAGGATGTGAAAGAGTTTGCTTGTCATATAACTCTATGTTCTCGTGAGCATTCATGCGGAGGGCATGCTGTCGTTTGCAGTAATAACCAACCATAGTTTAGACTGTGACTCAGGCAGTGGTCATGAGCACAGAGCCGTTTCTGCTGCTGAATGTGTTCTTGTACTTAGTTAAGAGTAACTTTACTACAAAGAGTCCTTTTAGCAACACCGTCGTCAGAGTGTTTGGATGGGGAGTTTTACCTCAATTAATAATTTGAAGTCATTATATAAGAATGAGATTCAAATCCTGTACTAACCCCTTAAACCCTTATACATCTTAACTTTAAGTTATCGCTGTCAGTTTCAGTACTGCTGCCAGAGCAACAACTAAATAACAGTGATATATTATTAGATTTGTAGGGTGCAAGTCTAACTGGGCATATTTGCTATTCGAGTTTTTAGAAAGTATGGTGACTGTGTAGTGGGAGGACCAAACGGAGGTTGTGATGTTGCAGATTTACTGACGGAGGGATATTTTTAAACTTATTTTGGTCCAAAATTGAATTTGCATTACTGCCTCATCAAAGCCAGTCTCATTAAAAACACAAACAGGTATTTCCCCCACTTCCAGCAAATGCATAAACCCGTTGAATTCCTTTCAGCGCTATTTTGTGGACAAATATTTATCATTTTACATAAAAATAAATACATATTTTCTCCCAATTACTTTGCAATGAATCTGATTATTTGTTTCATGACATTAGGAAAAATAAACATAAAACAATGATTGTATTTAAAAAAAAAAAAAAAAACTATTTTGTCAGCAGCCAGACTTTATAATGTATTGCCAGTTTAAAGTCTGTTGGTTTAGAACTTGCTCTGTCAGTTAGGAAAATATAAAAAAAATATATCTACTCCATGTAAGCATCTAAAATGTCATTTTCTGCTTGCTTTACAAAAACGGTAAATTAATGAAATAATCGAATAATTAAATAATAGTAGATAACAAATAAAAATAGGCTTATTATTGCTATTTTTATTCTTAGTCTAGATCATTATTAAAGTGGTTTAACTCATTACAAGCTTACATTTTTGTAAACTTTTTATTACTGTTCCACCACATCCTTCTGTCTTTCTTTCAGACGAAACAGTCCATCAACATATTTGATACAGTAAATTAAGTCGCACAAGAAAAACAGGGTCACCACTCAACTGCAAAAAGAGAAAGAGGAAGAAATAAAAACAGGTCACGGTCCTGGGATGCAGTGGCCCACACTCAGGTCTCCTGACACCTCCCAGCAGACACTCAGCCAATGGAGCAGTTAAGCTGCTAGACGCAAATCCACCACTCAGATGAGTGAATTTACGTGTTAAGGTGCCCCCCTGCCCCTCTCTGAAGGCCCAACGCCGATCCCTGGTCCCATTAGGAATTTTGAGTTGAATTAAGGTGCTTGGGGAGTGCACATTAACACGTGTGTGGCTCCTGTAGCTTGATGTTTGAGTGGGAATGAGACCCTGCAACTTTATATTCCATTAAGCAGCATGCCCTCCCTTGTTCCCTCCGAACACCTAAATAAGTAATCCAGACCGCCCCCTAAAACATGAATCATCTTTTCACAATGCTGGAAAATTAATGGCATGGCTCGGGTAAGTAAATTACACCAATCCCTGCCCATATTGCCTGGGCGCATGAACTGAGAGAGACGGGGATGCGTTGTTGTGTTCTGCGAAATAGGAATGCACTCGGCCAGAAAACGCCGCAATGTGAAAAAAAAATGGCGGTAGAAGGCCGGCCGCTTCCAGGATCACCTTGTATAAAAATCTAATTCAGTTTGGCTGCTTATTAATTCATAAGCCATTAGTAGCATATTTCCTCTACAAAAAGGCCTCGGACAAAAGGCCGAAAAAAGAAAGTGCGCTTGGGTGAGGCATATGGAAATAACATTTTAGCATGCTCGATTAAAACGGGGGTCGCAGGGAAATGGCTCAAAGCGCCAGCCTGAAAGATGCAAATGGGCCGATGGGTTTACGCAACGTTAGCTACCTGCTCAAATAATGCCAGAGCCATCCAGGAACTGTAAGCTACATCTCTAACCAAGTACGTTTCTAACCAAGGATACATTTCTTCTTTTACTGTAATTTAACCAGGGTCCACTGCATGTGCACTACATGCTGTCTGTGTTTTAAAGCAACACAACAACGAAATAGTCATTAGTCAATAGTCAAAATAGGTAACTGCACAGTTCACTGTATGTTCTCACAAGCATGCTTTCTTTTTTTGTTATTTGTAAAAATGTCTTGCTCTGATTCCTGACAGTTTCCAACAGACAGTGGATTGTTCATGCAAATGATTATGTACAAATAATTTGGTGCCTTTGCTCTACACATAGCTCTGCACACATTGTTTCATATTTATAGCTCAAACTAGCTTTCGACCAGCTCTTTAATGCTGTTTACTTTAGGGACATTAATGGTCCTGAAGTAATTTAAAAGGATTTTGCTTGCAGTGGCAGCATTTGTCCAGGTGGGGCAGTGTTTCCACAGAGGAGCAGGTGTTAAGAGTGTCTCATTTCCCCACATAAACACCTCTCGCCATCCCCGACCATGAATTATTAGCGCAGACACCAGTCTCCTATTTATTTTTTAAATAGGGCAGGCAGGCCGCACCATCTGAAAGTCAGAGCTCTGCAGCGCAAGTGTGTGTGTGTGTGTGTACTGTTGGGGGGCATCGTCACAGGATTCATGAATAAGTCACATGGCCCCTGGACCTTCCTCCGAGGGTTTGGGGCTTCTGAGATGTGTCTCTTTCATCTGTTAGGCCTGCAGTGTCCTGGAGAATCACTGTGCATTCAGATCCTGCGTACAGCATATGTTCATGAACCAGAGAGAGAAAGAGAGAGAGAGAGAGAGGGCGAAAGAGAGAGAGAAAGACTCATATACTGCTCCTACATCAGCCGCATTTTTGCTCTCGTGGGATGGCACCGTTCAGCAGGACTGCGCTGCAGTACCTTTTCAATTAGAGGTGCGAGGTGAGCTCATCTTCAGTTCAAATAATGAGTGCAATTAAGCAATTAAGAAGCCTGCAGCTGCCTCTGCCCTACTTAACAGCCTTCAAATGAGCAGACACAGGGGGATACAGAGTATTAGCACCTCCTTCCTTTCTGTTTGTACAAATAGACCACAGGTCAAGGTCACAAGTGAGAAACCAGTACTGGACCAATGCAACAAGCCTTAAGCCACATCCGTCTTTTGTTGATTTTCATACAGAGTTAGTTTGGGTAGAAGAAAAAAAATCAGAAAAGCTTTTCGCTGTGTGCACTCGAGGATTGCATAGATTTTGACTTGAACTCTGTCCGTTCTGTTTAAACTGCAAAGCCCGAAGAGATTCTCATCTGCTTTTTCTCGGCCGCTTTGAGTAACCTTTCCACTGCAGTGGAGAGCCACTGGACAGCACAGATGAGCTGTTTGGCATTTGTCAGGTAGGGAGAAGAAAAGAAGCACGGAGCTCTCCTCACATTCAGACACAACAGGAGTCCTCCTGACCTGTTTGCCAAGCAGAGGCTGCCCAACCAAACCAACCAAGCCCCCCACCGCCACCCCCTTCCCACCACACTCCACCCCCCACCTACACCACCGCCCTCTCTCTCCCCAGACCCTGGTCTTTCATTATTGATATGTTTTTTTCTCAAGTTTTTCTCTGACCCGGTACATTAAATAAAACATTGTATGGTTCATGAAAGATTATGAAAGAGCAGCTCATAAGCAGTAGGAGGTGTACACTCAGCACAATCCATTCTGGTATATAATGTCAATGCCAGCCACCCCACCCCACACCCCCCCCATGCCCTGCAGGCATATTGGCGGAACTACCAATGGATGCTAAGCTTTTTCCGACAAAGCTCCGAAGATAAAGTATCTTCCTTTTATCCCTGCTGCAAATCAATTCTGGGCCTTACAGCGAAATCCCATAAAATAACTTCAAACAGCAGTACTTACTCCAAAAATTTGTATTATGGCTATATCTCTTTGAAGACTGGCGACTGAAGTTTTGGAGGAAAAATGATTTAAGCGTTATCTGCTAAGACGTCGACGTGTCAGCACTTCACCTCAGCTTTTTTGACATATCAACCTGAACCTTTTCTATTCCTTTCTCTTTCTTTCTCTCTCTCTCGCTCTCTCTCTGCCCAGTGTTTAGTTCTTTTATTGCTCCTAACCACTAAGGCTTGGTGGTAAATACAAATGTTGCTTGTTAAATTAATGGGTGAGATAAATGGAGAGATGGAGCAGGAACTAAACCTCATAGTGCTGTAGGCCTACACAGCTGCTGAAACATTAATTTCTCTCTGAGCCATCAATCACCCAAGCCTTTGCCTACAGGACTTCACCTACAAGCCCACCAACCACAACAATTTCTTTATCGCTTATCTCCAGATAGATGAGTGCGGGCTGGTGCTAGTCTGAAGTGAAAAATATAAAACCTTGCTAAGCACTAAGGAATAAAGAGACGTAACAGGGCCAGTCTTAATTACCTCAAAAGTAGTTGATCTTCCAAACCATGGTTGGTATCTAAAGTTTACTTTTTATTTTTGCACTGGAGCTATGAGGCATATGTAGCTAATGGAAGACGTACTCAGTTAGCATCTTGCAAACTGTACACCTAAGCCATCATGTTTTGAGTTTTGAGTGATGTTTAAAAGGCTTAAGTAGTTTCTGAGATTGCACACTGGTATCTGTAATGGACAAAAATGTGTCATATAACTAAAAAAGCAGCAGCAGCTCCCATCCTGAAGCATGACTTCTGTTCACATTTTGTGGGTGACCCATAGTTCGGTGGCTAAAACCCTGTTACAAAATAAAATAATTAGAGTCTGTCAGGACTCCACCCCATGCTTATGATGTCAACAAAGCCATAACAACAGTACTACGGGACTTGTCTATGATGTGAACCCTGTGATAATGTTGATGAGATTTGGGCTGAAGATGAGAATGTTAGTGCGTCAGCCTGTAATTACCACAGCGTAACCTTTGTCCCCTCTGTAATCTCAGTGTCATGATCCTAATCTCCAAAACTATCAGCTAATGATGGAGGTCCCTTAAGCCCAGCTCCTGAGTCGGTCTCTCGCTTTGTAGTGAAGAGAGTGATTCCCCTCCTCCTGAGCAGGCTGGCCCCCCCACCAGCTCTCATCTCACACACAAAAGACCAGTGAAACTATCTAAGCAGGGCAATTCTAATCTCAGCATCACTGGTGCAACTCTACCTATAACCACGTACGCATCATGTAAACCTCATCGCCGGTTGTCAGTCATGCTCAAGCTGCTACATCTAAAACAAGGAAAACAGTATTGGTCCTATTTAAGCACAATGTTTTCTGGTTTCTTTGTGCTTTGTCTTTGTACATTCTTACACCAGTTTACTAAAAATGGAACACATATATCTTAATGCTTGAATAAATGAAACGTAATTGTTGTAGTGGACCAGGTATCGGCTATAATAAGCCCCAGCCATTATTATAGCGACAACAGACATTACCCACAACCTGTGGCAGTGAGGCACATTTTCCAATCCTTACAAAGCTGTCAAAATGTCTACAGTGTGTAACTGAATATTAAAACTTGCAATGACTCTGTTTCTAAAACGTGTAGCATGCGTTTTTTGCCTTTTACCATTAGCAGCATGCTGTCTACCAAAAATATGTTCCTGCCACATTTTCAATTGTGGCTCGCAACTGGTTAAAAACAAAGGTACCTTGGAAGATCTTTTCCTTTATGGGCTTTTGTTATAAAAATCAACAGTAGCCGTAAAGGAGCAAACATCTGTGGATGTGTTACAGTAAAATCAATTCCCACTGGAATGGGTGTTTCTGTAGTCCAAAAAAGTACATTCAAGAATGTTGTGTAATGTGTATTTTACTGCAGGCTTTTGTTGAAAGCGGTAGGTAAATCATGGGAGAGGTCAATGAAGTTGGATCATAAGTCAGTATTAAACACAAAGTACAAAATGCTTAATTTATTAAGTACACAATGCTTATTTATTATTTTTAAACAGTAAGCACAAAAACACATGGATACAGAATCTCACATTATGCCAGCCTACAAAAATTGACCAAGATATTGATTCCAAATCATGGACATATAGAGTCATGATTTTCATTTATTTAAAAAATGATTTTAGAAAACTGAACTTCTGAGATGGATAAACAGTGGCTGTTTAAGAAACGACACTGACCTATAACTAATATGGAACTGATTAGTTCAATTGTTTGTGGCGTGTGTAAAGTGCTTGAGGCTTTGAAGTGGAGCTGGATGAAGGTGTAAGTATGGATAGTCCAAAGGCCCTGAAGGGGATCAAAGTGGACTGCCCATACAGTATCAAAGGGATGTGATCAAGCAATCGGATTGAAAGCACATAACAGGGAATAGCTGCACTCTTCACCTACACTTCATACATGTACCCTTGTTGGTTTATCCCAATGCTTTTGTGTCAAAGTGCTGCTGTTTTCACTCATATACTGCAATATTGCAGCAGTACTTCTTTTGTTGTTGAGTGATGCCAGAAACCCAAAACTAGATTGGTGACATCATAGAAATGCTGTATTTTTTATTTGGCACATCATGTGTTGTTCGAGAAATTGCCCAATCAGAGGGCAGTGATAGGGCCAGACAGAGACACTGCATGGGCTAGCAGTCTGGCTCAGACCCAGGAAATAATTGACTGGCTAATGGTGCGAGAGGCTCTGATTAATGTGGGGCAAGTTGGCAAGCCTGCTCCCCAACAGCAGCCATGTGACGGTGAGGCAGGCAGGAGCCTCAATGGCTGCCATTGGAGGCTTCTGACATTTCAACTCTCAGAACAGACAAGCAGTGATGTGCAACCAGCGTCGGTCTGGAGCCAAAATAGACACCGTTCAGCTGGAGAACGCGGAAGGGGGACACTCTTGAAACCTTACCAGGGAAAGCACTTGTTTGTCAGCAAGCTAATGGTTAATGTTGGGCATTTTTGGCTTACATCATCTGTGCACTGATGATCCATTACTGCAAATTACTGTGCAGCTTCCCTAATAGTTAGCCACCATGCGCGCGGTGTAATAATTACTCCGGTGAGAGAGAACCTTAAGGGGCTTGTCTGGCTGGTGCTGTGGCGTTGGTGTGCTGCTGCATGCGCAGACCGTGGCGCGCTGTGAGGCGCCGAGTTTTTGAGGGGCCTTGTCAATTATGCAGCTTTTTCCTCGCTCTCCTGTCAGCACCCTCTGCGCTACTGCCTGCTCCAGCAGCCTTTGATCAGGCCGTCCATACGGGTGAGCTGGGCCTGGGCTGAGCCGGAGCTAGCGGAGCAGGCCCTGGCTGACACAAACACACTCGTACGCGAGCTGACACAGCTACAGATGCAGTAAATGCCAGCCCAATCTCCTTAACAGCCAAACAATGAGGGGAGGCATCATGGGTGGGTGGGAGGTGGGGAAGGAGGGGGGGCAAGTTGTCATTGTGCTTGACAAAGCGAAGGAGGCCCATCAAACAACACATCCCATCTGGTCACATTGGACTTAGCGGGCATGGAATAACCCCTAAAACCCCAGAGCTTATTGTCTCCTGTAGAAATAAATATGTCCGCATGGCTTTTCTCTAGGGCTTACACAAAGCTTTAGCTCATGCAGTACACTATGGCAGTGCTTATGATATATCATTTAGTGAAAAGTGGAATTAGCTAGAGATTTGGAGGAACATAATTCATTTACTCAACTGTAGATTAACATACATAAAAAATACCCATGTTTTATTGCTTTTATCGTCATGTAAAGACTCAACATAATAATATGACGTTCACTGTAAGAATTCATTTGCAGTGCTCAAACCAATTACCAAATAGACTGGGAACCTGTTTTAGAAACAACTTTCTCCTTTAAAACAGGAGGAGGTGATTAAGCACAGCCTCTTATTGCCACACATGATTTGTTCTGCAGCCTCTGCAAGACATGTAATCTTGGCAGAAGTAGCATTTGCCCTAAAATGAAATCCTAATAGCAATGTTTTTATGGCAGTGAATGGAACAAAAGGACTACAGAATACTTCACAAGGCCTCACAACTTGGAGAGCCAACACCTTTGGACAGCAATTCCCAGGGTGCCTCTTGATACAAGCTAAATCAGTTGAATGAACTCTGTCACCGAATCAGCCACAATAGTATCCAAACGGCAGCGAGGACACAATAAAAGTCACCCGCTGCTCGCAAAAAGCTTTGTCACCAAAATGCGTTGTGATGTACGACGATTTTCCATGCATTCACTTCTCAATTATGGATTGTGAGCCAAATGAATTCAGATGGCCCCCAAACACTGAACCTTCTGCTTGCTCCCATTAGTGTTTGGGAACAATGAAAAATACATTAGCTTTGTGAATATACACTCTGTGCAGTGTCTCTGTTCTGTGACAAGCTCCCCCAGTGCCACTTTAAAAGTTCTCTCTAAGTGGATAGCTCTTTTTTTAACTGGTGCCCAGTTACCAACAGCCTGATTTTCTAGACGCTAGAGTGTTTCCCGGACAAACAGAAATGCAGCAGATTTGACTAAGGATGGTACATTCCCCAAAAAGACATAGGCAGTTGTGTGATGAAGCAAGATTTTAATGCATTGCACACATTTTCACAGGTACGTAACTGTACTCGTGGCTGCTGGTTCAAGCTAGGGAATGTGTCTGTTTGGTATTTGTAGTATCTATCAAGGGAATTACTGTATTATGAAAAGCCCTGTTTTTGTTCTAACATTAATACTTTGAAATACTTGCAATACACAAGTTTATCTTTTTAATTGTTACTTGATTAATCGACTAATCTAACTATTATACATTCTTCTAGCCAACATGATCAATGTTTTATGCTGCTATATTGTTTAAAATACCTCCTGCAGTGTATTACTGATGAAATGACTAGTTTTCATACAAAGATGCAATAAAGAGTGTCAGATTGACTGCTTTCTGCTATCTCTTAATGTGACAGTTGCAATGTACCTCTAGTAGGGAAATCATACTAGTTAGGGGGCTGAACAAATGCTGCAGTTGAAGGACAGTATTTTTCAATATCTGAAGTTTAGGAACAAGACTCTGGGGTAAAATCTTTCCCTGACATGACAGTAAGTGCTGTTTGTTGTCAAAAATCTACAGTCCATGTTTCTCAGATGAAATATTCAACATTCCCCTTTTGTTTTCAATGCAGTCTGACTTAAAACTGAACACAAGACTTTATTAAAAACTAAAGGTATATTGTTCCATTGCACCCCTGAGCATGCCATAGTCCACTTTACATGTCTTTTCTAGATAAAAACAAACACATTAAAAAGTTTAGACTTGAATCCTGTTGATACAGCATGCTATTGGCATTTAAATTACATACCATACTGCTAGTTAATTAAATACATTTAACAAATGTATTACTCCGTATTAAAAAGTTAAATGCAACATTATGCAAAAGTGTATGTATCCCTGGATATCTTTTGGTGATTAACTAAAGTAAAAACAACATATATTTGGTACAAACATATTTGTTTCTATAGGGTACAAAAATATTCAAGATTCAAGATTCTTTATTTGTCACATGTGTAGTCAAGCAAGTACAACTCGCAGTAATATGCATCCTGTACCACTCCTTATTGATTGTACAACATTATAAATATAAGTATAAATGTAAGTAACATTAATTTTTGAAGATATAAATCTGATATAAATCTGAAATATTTTTGTATTTTAGTAATTTCCCAGATTTAAACATACTGGGTAAAAATAAAAATCAGTGACCACCAATAACTTTTGCACTTTTGATACATTTATGTTTAGTTTTTCCTGATGTGATAAATTCATGATCAGTTTGCAGAGGACAGTTATACTTATTACTCCGAAAAAGGACATGTTATTTGATGAGCGACTGCCAAGCATTTGTATGTAGATAATTTAGATAATTGGGTGATTTTTTTATATATCTGTATCTAAATCACACACATACATGCACACACTTGTGTGGGTAAGACAGTGAAACACTAGACTTCAAAGGGTTAAAGAAATTAAGTGTGTGTGTGTGTGTGTGTCTGTGTGTGTCTGTGTGTGTGTGTGTGTGTGTGTGTGTGTGTGTGTGTGTGTGTGTG
>JBBPDH010000104.1:6539982-6554293 GCA_037974565.1 Clupeocharax schoutedeni
ACACACACACACACACACACACACACACACACACACACACACACACACACACACACACACACACATGCGCACACACAGTGCTGGGAGGAGAGTGGTTCAGGAAACACATCCTCTCACTAAACCATCTGCTAGACACTCTGCTGCTGCCAATTTTATGAATTGTGAAATAAATAAATATTCAAAAGAAAACAATAATGGAGAAACAAATAAACAAACAACTCAATTAGCACATACAAAAACAGCATGTGAAAGAAAAACATTTGTGTGACAAGACCTATGGTTTTCGGATGCTTCACAAAATACATGACTCTTATTCTTCCTGCGTAAAAGCCGGGAGAATAAGAAAAAAATCTTAAAATTCTTACAAATTCTGAGTAAAAAATGTATATATTATACCATCTTGTTATCTGTAAATAACATGTTGCTGTTTTCATTTTGACATTTTATATCAGGAACATTGGTTCCTGATATTTGATCAAAAGACCATTAGTGTTAATGAAAATTAAATCTGAGTCAGAATAAAGACCCCAAAAATGTATGCTAGTGCCTCTGCTAGCTTCCAGAAAACAAGTCAAAACATGGTTAATTGATTCCTCTGTCAGTTCTAGGTATTATGGTGGGTAATCATGAAGGCCTAACCATTAAGAGAGCTTGTAAAATCAGTAAAAATCACAAAGTTCACAACTCAAACTCAACTTCACAAAGGAGTGAATGTAAATATATAATGGTTTTATAAAATAATGTGTATTGTGTATTGCAGTACATGCAGTCTGTAAATAGAGCAAGTAACATTATATTAAATATAAATAAATAATAATAAATAACACAGATACCAAAAAATGCATTTTTTTTCATCCTAGAAACCTTTAGGTCTTCATTGTTGGCCTATAAGGCTCTGAGAGTTCCCTAGTAAATGTTCATAGCATTTATTTTTTCTTGTATTTTATGAAGTATGAAGTATCTTCAGCTTCAGTATCTGTATGAAGCATTGACTTTATAGCATTGACTTTAGAGTAGTTTTTCTACCCACTTTCACAAGCATCCAGATATTTTCCCCAAACGCATCTTGTTTTTGAGGGTTATGTGTATGTTTAGCGGACAGTCTGTTCATCCCCAGCAAGGGGTTGGGGTTTTCTGGTATGTACGTGTTTTTTGTCCTTTTACCTTATCTGGCAACTCATTTCGAGAATACACATTGTTAGAAAAAGATCCACATTCCTAAATGGTTCTTCATCTGCACATACAGTTCTATGAAAAATGGTCCAGAAACTGTACTTGATGTAGAACTTCTTTAAACTTTAAATAGGTTGTTTACACACAGTTCAATTACAAAAAAATGGCTCTTTAAAGAAACATTTAGTGAAAAGTTCTTTAGGGAACCATATATGTTTCTTCCATTGTTATTCTCACTCAGAAAATCACAGTTTGGCACCCTTTCTTTGTTGTTGCTGTCCATACATTCAGTCCAGCGCATCAACCACTTTCAATTTTTCTCTGCAGAACTCAATTTGCAGCTATTTTCCCAACGTAATTCTTTGTCCCCTAAGTGTTCGGTGCACTTCTGCCTTCTAAATAGTCCATAGGCAAGTGCAGAGTGAGTGAGCAAAAGAAAACATTGTTTTCTGAATCTTTGTTTTTTCAGACAGACTGAGCAAGACACAGCTCATAAACCGCCAGCCATGTGACATCAATCTGAAAGCTATATATAATTATGGATCCATGGATGAGCTGGGCCTCTTTTACTTTTAGTGTTCTTGTTCTGTCTGGTTGCTTGATTAAAATGAGTGTCAGCAAATTGGAGCAAGTAATATTTCCTAATATCTCTGTAGCTGCATCTAGTTATATGCATTTGAGCCGGTTCTCATTCCCATTCACTAGTGAGGTTTCATAAGAAAATAGACGTTTTCCCGACATTTTAACACGTGAAATTGGAGCATTCAAATGCGAACTTACAATTTTCACATGCCAAAATTGTAGTTTTCACATGTGATCCTTACATTTTCACATGCATTTCCTTGACTGGTTACTTTTGATTGCCTCATTGCTGCAGTGTCTACTCTGTTGAACTGGGCAGTTTGTGTCTGAAATGTGTGCGGATCAGTCTGTCTTTCATTTCCCTCCTGACCTGCACGAAACTGCGCATCTGCAGAGACAGAGGAAGACATGGATGAATGGACAGGTAATCTCAGCTCAGAAACAGAGAAAGAAACAGATGTCATGGCTGAACACAAATGCACATTTGAAACGTAAATGTGGCGATGCAAGATTCCCCCACACATCGGTTCATTTAATATAGCATCAGAAATACTTTCTCACATGGCCTAAAAAAATCATTCTTCAATATCTTTACATATGGTTTTCCTGCACCTAAAATGCCTTAATCTATCTAACTTTTCCAGTTTTCATCAATATGACCACTGATGACATGTCATGATGCAGATGTATTGTCTACATGGGCCGCTGTTTTATTTACCAAATGATTTGTGATGGGTTTATACAATGTTCACAGTTGCGCAAGAAAAAAAAAATTGCAATCGATACGTCGATGCAAACATCTCTGTCTGCACAGTAATGGACCATCTGCATATTCCATGGATTATTGAGTCATCTGCTTGTGGGAAAATCTATTCTTCGGTCCATGGCTTCTTTGAAAGCGATGAACAAAGTGAAGCAAGGCCTCTGCATAAGCACATTCCAGCAGATAACGCTCTCTCGTTTACACCAGCTAACTGATCCAGATTGCTCTCAGATAGGTTTCATTTGGGGTTTGTAAAGGAGCGCAAACAGATTAGTTCAAACTAAGCTTGTGATCTGTTTTGAAAAGGCAGTGAGAGCTAAAAAGATCTTAAGGTCCTAAATAAAGCAGTGAGAAAGACGCAGTCCCAAAACAATGAAATGCAGTTGAGCTTAGACTGAGCTGCGTCACAGGAATGCAGAGGCGTAAACATGAAATGGGAACACATGTGATTTTAGATTTTTTATTTGGTTGTTTGTTTATGTCCAAATGTGAAAGCATTCATGATCGAGTGCAGAACTTAATCACTTAATCTTCATCACAGTGCTAGAGAATGTTTAACATATTGCAATATAAAATTTTATTATTTATAATAATATAATAATATATATTATAATATAATATACTTTTTTGTAAGAACATTATGGCCTGCCTTTTTCTATTCCTCTCTTTCTCTTCCTTTGTCCCGGTGACCACTGTGAATTGAAATAGAAGCTATTTTTTGTTTTAATTAAAAGTAGGTGAGGACATCACGATGAGCATATGACAGAAAGCTATTATTTCTTGAATTTAATCTGCTGCTGGTCATTCTGGGGAAGCAGACCCATGCTGGCTTCCTCTTTAACTGTCGCCGCTGCCGGCCAATGTGATGATTTCTCTTCTCTGAGGGTGGTTCTCAAGCTGAAGTGAAGAAAATTGGCAGAACTTAAATTGGTGGCATTTTGTGGTCTTTAAAAGAAGGGGGTCTCATTAAAACTATCCAAGGAAAAGCCTTCAAGTTTCACTGTCATTAGCTGGCGTAACTGCGGATAAGAGGAAGCACAATTATGGATGCGAGTAAATCTTGTTGTCAATTTGTGGCTGATGAGGCGGTGCGGTGTCTCACCCCTGGCTTTGGCCTCTGAGCTGGGCCTACCCTTCGCCGGCCTCCTCACTCTAATGAAGCCCGGACTGAGTGGGACTCCACTCTTCACATCTCTACAGACTGGAGATGACATCCTGTGTATACCAGTGTGTTTCAGGTAGTACACTGGTGATACATCTGTTTGCCCTTTACCTGTCACATGGGTTATGAGTGCAGCACATCAAGAGTGTACTACAGCTTTTGATAGTTTAATGGGCTAAAAAAAATCCCAAAACAAGTGTATTATACGGTGTTTGCAAATGCATTTTACAGAGGCTTTCAGATGTATGAATATATTGTGTAAATATAAGTGTATAAATATATAAGTAATTATACATATGACATTTAATGAGCCTGTGATGTCTGTTTTCTGTAGATGTTGATGTCATGAACAAACTATCTGTTGCAAAGTTAGGGATAGAGTTCAGATTGGGAGGGTAACTTTAAAGTTGTGGTTTGTGGTTCAGATGCAGGATAATGAGGATGAACTGAATAGATATTTAACTGAATCGAGTTAAATCATAGATATATTTCGACAAAGCATCTACAGTGGGCAATTAAAACATTATCAAATTTTGCTGTTACTTTCTTGTTTTTCTTTCTCTTAATGTGTTACAAAACATTAGACACTGAACTTACATGCAGCAATTAAGGAAATACATTAACTGCGGATGGCGCACCACTATACAGTTATCACATTACAAAGAAAATGTTGTTTAGACCAACAAGTAATTTGTGTGCTGTTTGTTCTGTGCGGTGTCAGCAGAGACTGTCAAACTGGTATGCATGCTTCAAAGTTGTTGGATTTATCCGACCGACTGCTTTTAAATTAAAATTGAATCAAATATGGAAAAGTGTGATAAGTTTAGAATCCATTAAGAGGTGTTGGGCTGGTGTTGAGAGGTAAGGTGAAGCTTGTCCTCTCCTTTAATTGGGCTGTATTATGTTCTTTGTGGCTGGTGTGGGGGATAGCTGTGATTTTCACACATGGAAAGGTCATCCAGCTCTGCATGAATAACGACCTGTCCGACTGAGACTATTAATACACGCTGGACGATCAACTAACCTTCAGCAGCCCAAAAAACTCACATTAACATCACTCTCATACAGAGGAAATAGAAATGTGTCACTTGCACAAAGTGCCGGGCTCTGTAGAAGCTTATTTAGGGCTGGACTTAATGGAAAGTGAGTGCAGGGCATTGTCTGCATTCTCTCTGTCCCCCTCCCCACCCAAGAGTTACTGGGTGATTAGTGCAAGTCACTTTTATCCTGGTGGGTCTGTCCGCAGCCTCCTCGATCAATAGAGGGATATCAATGGCTCCAGAGGGAGGAGGCCACACTTCAAGGGGACGTAATACCCACGCAAACAGTCGCTGGAAAGAATGCTGAGCGACGCTTCACAAATACATTCAAGAGGACGAGAGCCTCTCAATGAAGAGACAATTGACTTGGTTAACATGGCCCAAGCTCTGTGCCTTAACCAATGAACTTCTTTTCTTTAGACTGATCTCTCCCTTTCTCACAAACACACAAATAGTCCAGTCCTATTATCTTCCAGTTCTGTCTAATAAATTGGGGTTTATCCTTAGTTTCGCTCTACTTTGCCGAATAATAATTGGATAGTGGTTGAGCGTGAAAGCAAAGTGCACTTTTACCGAAAAAAGGCTTTCTGTTCTGGAGACACCAGAATCCTGCATTTTTAATCATTTGTGAAGCATCAGTAAATAGTTCAAATTTAAGGAGAAACAAGTAAAGAGTTTTGGCTATTTTGTTTTCGGAGAGGAATTAAACACAAGTAGTCATGACCAATCAGAATTTCATTTCACACTGTGCGTTCTCAAAGCAGGATTAAACATTTGAGAATTGGCTAAAGTACTGTAGCTGATTCGCCATTCAATTTAGACTTCTGAAAAAAGCAGGGGGGAGATCTGGGCCTAGATCCGAATGAAATCACAGAGGTGTGTAAAAAGCAAAAGAAGCCATGACCAGGGGTTTTAGGAAATTAGCAATGCTTAACTGGAACGGAAGTGCCGCGACGGGACCTCCACACCAAAGGTCCTCTAATCATATGTAACGTCTACCTCTGGAACGTTGTGGAGGGAGTTTACAATAAGCTTAACCTCTACTTTTATATTGCTCTCAGCAGGCTCTTCCCTGCATGTTGGGCACTTTGAACACTATTTTGTTATTCTGATTTCGCTCAGGCTCCTAATCCAGCTCTCCCCTTTTCCCAATAAAACACTGCAAGACTCAGAGCTTTCAGACTTTACCCTCGATCCCTCATGACGCCTCAAAGAAACTTCCAGGCCTCTAGTGCCTGAGGTGAAAACTGAACACTCTAAAGGACAGTCTGTTGCAGCTTTATATTAATGCAAATTCTTTTCATTTTAAAATCACTAATATGATAACATTCTCATATCTGTATCTTGTGAAATTGTGATTTGTGACGATATTTTTGGCACAAACTCCCCTGGTGGGAGCCTATTGAATGACAACATCTTCTCAGAGAAGTTTAAATTGCTGGACCTCATTAAATGACCTGCAAGTGGACAATTCTGGACCTGATGCCTTTGCCAGTGAGGACATGGGAACAGACCTGGGGGACTGACCTTGAATTAGTTTGACTCTGCGCATAATACGGCCCTCAATGGCCTCCTCCAACCCACAAAAAAGGCCTGAAAAGGAGAAACAGAATTTGATTGCTCAATATTCATCAACATTTTCCCCTGGATAGGAGCAATATGGCAGGCTTAATTAACTTCTCTCAAAGGTGAAGCAGTGCGCACCATCTGCTGTGAGACAATCACGTTTCTATGCCTCTCTCAATAATCCCGTCACTCCTTTTAAGGACAGGGATACGGCGAGAAAGAGAGAGAAAGAGAGAGATTGAGAGAATAAGAAAGAAAGAAAATGAGACAGAGAAAAATCAGAAAATAAAACAGCAAAAGCTCCCCAATCATATCTTGATCTGATCCGTTTAGCCTCAACACTGCCATTGAAACACCACCTTCTTCTTCGATTTGTTTCTTTGTTTCTTAGAAAATCTGCAACACCCTGCTGCTCTGTGTCTTTGGAAAGTTAAGATTGCATTGTGGTAATTATTGCAAGCCCCGCTCCTGCTTTCAGACAGCATTTCTTTTTTTATAAATATAGCTCACTTCATTTTAAACTTGACTTGAGGACTGTATTTAGAGGATGGAAACATGGTTATCCTCCTCAGGCTTCAGAGAATAAACAATTCACAGCCTCGAATGTTACACAGCCAATGCCTTGCTGATGGCATCCCCCTCAAGTTTGGAAAGTTCAGTATGATTTCATATCATTTTTGACACCATCACCCATAAGTAATTCCTTTATAAATCTCAAGGACCACACATTGCAATCAAGGGCCGGGTGAACTTGCCCTGAAGCCGGGTCATTATTTGATCTTTGTGGCTCTAAATCTGATTAAGTCATTGTGGAGGTAAACTTCAGACCCAATCTTGTTAGCAGCTGGCCCAGATGGATTACGAAGGCCAGTGAGCTGGAAAATGAACTGAGCAGTTCAGCTTTGGACTTGCTCCCTTTCAACACCCTCCCAGCCACTTTTTCAGCTCCTTCTGCTTTTCTTTCTGCTGGCCCTTCAAACGAGATATTATCCCCAGATCCTGCGCTTGCATGCCCATGATGCTTTTATTCTTCTCTGTCTACGATGCCTCGGCTAAGTACGGACAATGACAAAAGAGCCCAGCCCCTCCTCAAAAGTCTGAATTCCAAGACGTTGTTCCAGCAGTTGTTGGTGCAATTTGACCAAAGCTTGCACTGGTTAACCCTTTAGGTTGGCCAAGGTATGCGTCGTGGTTTTGTCTTCTTATTTGCCAATAACCCAACTTTAAAAATCAATTGCTCTGTCTCTGTCTCTCTCTCTTTCTCTCTCTCTCTCTCTCTCTCTCTCTCCTTTTAATCCTTAAATTATGCAAATGCTTAAGATGTGTGGTCCGGCCGAAGACACTCGCAGTTTTGCTTGTGGTCTCCTTGTGTCATTGAGTGCTTTTACAGTGAATGCACACCACAGACTAAAGCACAAAAAGTGCCCTTTAGGCCTAAAAAGAGTTCAAAGCATTCAAAAGACAAAAAGCACTAAGCTGGGATTTTTTTTTATTGTACACTGAAAGGAAGAATGAGATATAAGTTCCCCTATTGCTACCCGATATGGCTCTGGGTTCCATATCAAAGCATTATGTTAATATATAAAGGGCCCTGAAATTTTCTCTTGCGCACCATATGCAAAGAAGAAATGGCGAACAATTTGAACAGGCTGCCATTTTGCTACATGAACTGCTGAATGCTCTTTTTGACACTCCATTGAGGGTACAAGGAATTCAAAAGAGGTCATATTCGATCAGGTTTTCTGCTTCAATAGGTTATAATCAGAGCTAAAGTATTGGGCACAACACAGTGTGGAGAGCCTCTAAGAGTCTTAATCAGGAGGTTTTCTCCCTATTATCGTCTGCTATATGAGGCTAAGCGCGCACAGAAGTGCCCCCTCTATTGATTATCTGGATGGGAATTTAAATATTAATACTCTGGCTGGGCCTGCTAGGCACTCACTCTTGGGTTGGGTTTCATGGCACAGCACTCATTCACGAGATTAAAAACAGTCCTAGATTTTTCTTTCTTCCATTCTTTCTTTCTTTTTTTAAAGAGCAATCCTGCTCTCTTTTCAGAGAAGGAGGAAAGAAAAAAAAAACTTCAAGGGGGGTGTGGAGAGGAGAAAGGAGGCTGAGCTTGACGAGTCTGCAGCAATTTCAAAGCCCAAGACGCTCCTCCAGGCCCAGTTCACTAACGAGGAGGCCATTTAACTACCACTATCTGATACACACAGAATCACAGTTACATTCAGACTGGGAATTAGATAATGTCTATGTTTAAAATATATAAATAAATAATAACTGTTTACGTCTAGAGTTATTATTGTAACGTTGCTGTATATTTGAGTTGCGCTGCATAACTGCAATTGTAATTGCAATGTAGTTACAAAATGATTTACACTTTTACTTAATTTGCGTTCTGTATTGGCAGGTTTGAGTCGGAGGATGTCTTTTCTTTATACAAAACATGCATTGTATTAACTTTTAATTCAGTTTAATTCACTTCATACCACATGTGATCTTCTAGTTTTACAAATGCAAATGGTTTGGTTTAAAAGTTATAATATAAATCTCTCTTAAACAGCTGCAATGAATTAACTTTCTTGTTTTCAATATGTGAGAAAATCATTTCAAGGCAAAAACCAATGGCATACTTAGGAGAATCTGTAAATTAGACCACTTTAAAGATGTTCAAAGGGAACTGATGTTAAAGTATTGAAATACTAGGGAGGCGATCATAATGTGATTGTCTGGCCTAATGTGTGTAATGGCAGTGAGCTGCCCATGCAGTGCTGCTTTGATTCTTTGGGTTTCAGAGACATTAACCCGTAGAGCTTTAGCTAACCGACCCAATGAATCTAAGGGCAGCTTTGCCCCCGGGGCCCGGTGGCATGCAATGGGGACAGAAATGGGTTTCTATCAGCCTTGGTGGGACCACTATTTGGTCAGCACCCCCAACACACAAAAGATTCATAAACGGAGAGAACTTATGGCCCTACTTGACATAAAAGGAGCAAGAAGCCAAAGAGAAAATATTTACCCCACAGCAATGCAGTGGCTTATGAAGTCAACAATAGTTTGTGCTTAGAATAAAGAACATAGGGAGTGTTTGAGCAGTTCAAAATGCTGATTTTATCATCACTACTCACCAAACCCTAGGACACTGTGTGCAGAACCTGTTTGCCTAATTTATGCTATGAACACAAAAGTCATTTAAAGTGGTTTGACATGAAATTCATTGTCCGGAGACTTACTAGCACTGATTTCCTTTACAACGTTAGTGATAGGAGCCAGGGGTAGCAGTGCCTTTGATGCAAGTATTGCCGCTTCATTCGCTATCCGAAGTGCCCAGTGAACCTACACATCTGCCAAGGTCTTGTCATCTGATTCCTACCACCAGCACCGTCAACAATTCTTTCATAGAACCGATTATTCACATCAAAACACCCTGAAGCATCTTCATGACTGAACATTTTAAAACTTGGGAATATCCAATAAATATACAAATGAGCTAGATTTCTTGCTTGAGACAGTGATGCCGATATTCAAATGAACTGAAGACCCTTTTTAAAATTAATAGCCATTCATTCACTCTTGGACTTTTAGCACTTGAAACAAAAGTTCAGCATTAGCTTCATAAGTCAAGCTCTGAAAGTTCTGAACATTCAACCCTAATCCCCACACAGACGAGTAATGAAGAGATCAACACGGAGCCCAATATAAACATTTCAGCCCAATGATAAGTCCTTGTTTCATAGAGAGCTCTATAATACATCTGCCTTAGTATGCATTGCCCTGTTTGTACGGGCGAGAGGTGATTGGCTCTTGAGTCAGCAAGCTCATCTGAGCCACAGGAGAGGTGCTTTAAGCCAAGATAGATTTTACATTCATACATACTGACTACTACATCGGATCTTTCTCCGAATTAATGTGTCTGCCTGGGGCTTACTGGAGCGCGAGGCTAAGAGCTGTTCATAAGAGACGGGACTAAATCCTTGCTATCTGCTTGATGACAGTCGTCTTATGGAAGTTTTGTTTTGTAGAGCTTTCTAATATCATGTGAATATTACACAGGAATGCTTGGATAAAGATAAAATCAATACTGTTAAAGTACAGGGCTGCATTTTCTCTGGAGAAAGTGACCATTCTATTATACGTGAACAGCAGCTCTGTATTAAACAAATTCACCAAGTGAAGCAGCAGGCAGCCAGGAACACATCACCCGGGGAGCAGCGTGTGGAGACACTACCTTGCTCAAGGGTACCTCAGAGGTGCTTCGCAATCTTGGGAATCGAACCCACAACTTCCTGATCACAGGGCACATCCCCTAACCACAAGGCTACCAGCTGCCTTATAAGCCCCCAGCAGCTTTGCTCTCAACCTTAGGAGGAGTTTTTAACTGTCTGAAGCCACCGTACAACATGTCACAAGCAAGATATGTCGCAGTGAAAAAGGTCCTTTAAAACAGTGGTCCCCAAACCCTGGTACCGGTCCGTGGGCTGCACAGAAAAAAAATGTGGATGTAACCCATGTTATGTTGTCTGCTTGTTGTTATGAAAATGCTGTTAATAAAGCTGCGAGTACATACTGGATTTACGTTTATTATTATATTTTAAAGAAAGCCCATTATTATATTTTTTAAATATCCCCATTTTTATGCGTATCATTTATTTGTATAAATACGTATACCTATATTTATCTGCCACTCCGTAAAGGCTGGGCCGTGAAAATAGTTTCTGATATTAAACCGGTCCGTGATTAAATATAGTTCACTCAGTGTGAGTGAACTACACCCCAAAAACACGCACTAAACGTGTGCAAGTGTGTGATTTTACACACTCTTGTCTTTTTTTAAGCTTGTTAATGTTAACAAGCAACAGAAGGACACTTTTCATTTTCAAAAAAACAAAATATAACATTTATATGACAGTAAACGGTGTTCTATTTACATTCCTTGAAGGAATTGTCCAGAAAATCAAATTTACAAAAATATGTTCCACTTGATCATTTGATGTCCAAAGTTTGCTTCCCTAGTGCTAACTAACACTAGAAGTCCATGGAAAATCAGATCTACCCGTAAATACATCTACACTGACTCAACTGACACAAAACGCATCCAGCTCTTCATTGGTTGGTACAGACTTGTAGATGTGGTTCAGGACAAAGTATGACTTCCTGTGAAACGGTCTGTTTTCCCGAACGATCTCAGAAGAAGGAGTGCAGCAGCAGCCCAGGTCTTGTCTGAAATGGATGCCTGTAGCCTGTCCTGTACATTTTTACCCCTCGCAGTTAATCAAGTACTAAATCATATTTTCATACACTTTAAAGAACTGGTGCTGTTTGAGCTGAGAGAAAATTTGTTCATGTTATCATATGGGAATAATGGGGACTACTGAGTGCCAGTACTAAAATGAAGAGGAACATTTGGTCCTAACTTTTCTTGGCTAATCCACTGCATCCAGTGTATGTGGAAAACTGTTGAACAGTTCATTCTTTTCTATCTGTCTCAAAGGTACGTCTCTTTACTTCTTTCGGTATGCTGAGGAAAAAATAATTAGGGATAAGTCTGAAAATAACTCCTAGAAAATGAGATAACTGCAAGCTCTAAGGGTTAAGAGGAGTTGATACTATTTAATGACTCAATACTGGATATATCTGTCCATGAGGCCATAAGCTGCCGGCCCAGGAGAACGAGAAGACTGAGGGCATTAATGCAGGAACACAGAGGTTATTAGCATCACTGCATGGCATAGCATAAAGCAATCAGGACACTGTGTGTCTCTTGTTCGTTTTCCTCTCGGCCTGTCCTCCCCTGTGGAGCTCCAAGACACCGAGATGGCCAGCTAATGATCCTGGACAAAGATGTCAGGCGGCAGCGGGCACGACCATGTCTGATAACACGCCACTAACCCACACATCATCATTTACAAGATAGGGCTTAAGATGTTGACTCGTTTATTTTGCTATGTGCATGTGTCGTGGGTGGGAATGTGTCCACGTGTGGCTGCTTCAAGGCAAAGCTTGCAAATATCGCTCAATCGGAGACAATTTGTGCACTTGTGTTATGTGCTGTTTTGTGTAGGTTGAGTCAAAATGAGTCAGCGTTGGTTGGTGATGGTTTCTTAAGAATGCGCTGGGAAGCCAGTAGTTATTTAAAGTGCAGACACTGCAAGAGCGCAGGCCAATATAATGTAATGAATTTCAGCTAAACTAAATCAGCTAACGCTAAATGTGATTTCTTTTAGTTTGTTTGTTTCAAGAACTCCTCCACTCTCAGCTATGGAGACAGAGCACAGCTGAGGCAGCTCTGGCAGTTAAAGGTCCCAAGATGAGCATAGACACAAAGAAGAGCAATATGTCAGTGCAATAGCGGATGTTTCTCCTTCATACAAATGCCATCCAAGTCATTTTTCTCTGTGATGTGTGAATGATACTTGCCACCATCCATCAAGGGGATGGATAAAGGAGGCTGGGTCGGAGGGAGGTGTATGCCGGACACTCCGGGGAGCTCATTACTGAACCTATTAATCTGTTATTTGACCCTGGTGAGAGTACTGGCCAATTTTAAAGGGTACCTAAGGTTGCTTTCGCCTGCCATCAAGAACCAAAGTGCCCTTTGCCTGCATCTGGAAAGGGTGATTCCAATTCACAGCTGTACTCGTTTTTTTTTTTTATTCCGCTTGCGTTTCCACTTGTATCACCCGTGATGGCTTTAACTAGTTACAGTATTTTGGTTTTCCATATTGGACTGGTGTATTTTTCATCCCTACTTAGAGTGCACATTTCAGTTAGGGATACAATACTTACATCAGAATCTGTACTACAGTTTAATGCTGACAACACAGAAGAGAATGAATAACTCAGTTGCTGGTCTATGCTGTGTCTGTGATGTTCGTCATTGTAACATTAGGGCTGAGACTAAGAAAAGTTTTACTTTCATCCTTTTAGAGGCTTCTGTCTATTGTTTTCTAGTCAAATGTAGAGAACAGCAGTCAGAAGAAGACCACATCTGTCAATAAGGGCTACAATTCTGTCATTCGCTTGTTGGGTAATAGCTCAACGACCATGTCGCTAACAATTCTAAATTTGTATGGCAAATTGTCCTTCATTGGAACTTGGTACATTTCATTACAGCTCTTTCTAGCACTTCGCTAGCCTACTTTTAGCATAAAGGTTCAAATTTTATAAAATTTGGGACACTGCATCAATACCACATTCTTCAAATTTTGTGAATTTTCATTCAGGTGTGCTGCAGCTGTGATACATTTAAACATTTAAACATGGCTGTGCCAATATCTTGTTATGTTAAAGTTCAAACTTCATGAAAATTTTCATCTTGCATCTCTATTACATTATGTGGATGCGCATCATATTTCATAGCATTTTAATCATGGTGTGTGTTGCTATTGACTAGTGCTGGGCCGTTATCGGCATTAACACAAGACTCTTTTCGCGCGATAAAAAAAATATCACCGTTAATCTATTCATAAAGTTGGGTTGGGAGCTGGGTCTATACTACGCAAGCTATGATGACTTTCAACTTGATATTTTAGTGTGGATTTACTCTCTCTCTATGTCTGTCAGTCTCTCTCTCTCTTTTTAAACCTGTCTTGCTCTCTCTGTCGCTCTCTCTTACATGCACATTCTCTCTGTGCCTCTCTCTCTCTCTCTCTCGTTTGTGACTTTTCCGGAACATGTGGATCATCTCTCTCTCTCGCTTTCTCTGTCTCTGTCTCACTCTCTCTGTCTCTGTCTCTCTCTCGCTCTCTCTCCCTTTCTCTGTCTCTCGTTCATGCGATCATCTCTCTCTCTCTCTCTCTCTCTCTCTCTCTCTCTGTATCTCTCTTTCCCTCTCTTTCTCTCTCGCTCTCTCTCCCTTTCTCTGTCTCTCATTCGTGCGATCATCTCTCTCTCTCTCTCTCTCTCTCTCTCTGTATCTCTCTCACTCTCTTTCTCTCTGTCTCTCTCTCGCTCTCACTGTATCAATCTCTCTCTCTCTCTCTCTCTCTTTTTCTCTCTGTCTCTCTCTCGCTCTCTCTTACT